>RJWT010012102.1:0-22720 GCA_004365215.1 Cuniculus paca
TGGTTAACTCAAATTTACATCCTCAAATTTGCTAAGTGTTGGCTGAATGAACAGTAGTAATAGTTTTCTGTTGGTATTGAGCGCTTATTATGTGCCTGGTGACATGCCAGATGTTTTGTATGCAGGATGACCCAAGGGTGTGCCTCAGCTCTGTTCTTTACTGGAAGTGCGTCCTTGTCGTTTACCCTTTCTATGCCTCCAAGACAAAGTCACATACTAATAGTATTGTTTCCATGAGGTCGTGTGTGAAGGTGAAGTGAGTTAACATGGGTTAATCACTTCAAGCTTGGTACCAAGCACATACCCTATAAATATTAACGATTGTTACTATTTCCAACCTGGGTATGTCCCATTCTAAATTATGCCTCCTTTTTATAACTATCTTCTTGATGGTCATACTTTAAAGTATTTCTGTAGAGAGAGCCAAGATATCTTTATTATTCGAGCTAAATTTCTATATTGTGATCTTTTCAGAGCTAGCACACGGGCACATAAACATGGAGACATTTCTCAAACCTTTCAAAATTAGAATTTGTGCTGGCTCAAACCGCACATAGGCAGAATAAACAAACTCCTCCGTTTAAGTAACAACAGGTTATGTAGATTGTTTCTCTGTGTTTCCTCTTCCAAACTTATCAAAGAGAAGTTTCCAAATCTTAGATTTTCTGTAAGTACCTTCTAATGGGTTTCCTTGTTTAGTTTTTCACAAGAGCAGGTATATCATCCCCATATCTCTGGTGAAGCGCTTTCAAAGTGTGTTGACATTTCAGGAAGCTTTGAATGTTTCCAAACGCATCTGTGTTTTCTACTTAGTCCTTGGCCCAGACTCAGAGAAATATGCCTTCACAAGACGATTTCCAAGTGTGGTTTCTAACGTGATAGAATTGCTGTTGCGCATGCGTAAACACGTATGCAGGTCAGTATCTTAACGGCTGTGTCCTTTTTCTTAACATCGTTATTTTAGAAGTCTTAATCATCAAAAATTTTCTTTTCTAGATATATTAGCTTTTTAATGCTTTTTAAATATTTTTTTCTCTCTTGCCAGAATGTGGATATCTTTACAGTCATTGAAGTCTGATAAACTTTGTCACACTATCTTTAACAAATCCTGCCTTGGAGGCTATTCTCTGACAATCAGTACAATTTTTGTCTATCCAATTCTCCTAGTTCATGAATTACACTGTATTTTTCTACTTACCTCCGTAGCAAAAGCTTTGTAATGAGAGAAGACATACTAATATTGAAAACACATTTTATGTTTTGGAAAGAAGATATTGTCAGCAAAACCCTGACTATGAAAGTAAAAAGAAAATAATTACTTGATTGTAGGGATAGTGTAAGTCATTGCTGTCATCTCTTTTTCCACCTAAAACAAATTACCCTTATTATCATAGGTTATGCATTTTGCCAAGCAAAGGAGGCAATAGTCAGTCTTGTATAAATTCTTACTGTGAGGCTACGGGGCTGAGGATATAGCTCAGTGGCAGAGCGGTTGCCCCTCAGTGAGCCTCAATGAACAGAACACAACAACAAAAAGAAAAAGGCAAAAGAAAAATTTTCTGTGCAAACATACATATTTCTTTTATAACTTGACATGAATTAACCACCTTTCATAATACCAGCATTTTTCTTTTGAAACAGAGTCAAGGCTTCCATCAGAGAGGGAAAACAAACGTTCTGGTAGTTTATTATACACTCCTGAAAAAAAAAGACAAAAGAACAAAACACAAGCAAGATACCCCTTTTAAATTAAAAGTCAGAATTAGCATTGCAAATAAAATTCAGAACTTCAAAGCTGTCACTCACAGTGAACCTTTTGATGAATTGCATCTTGATATTTACAAAATCTATTAAAATACAACCAACACTGTGTTTGTTTATATGTTGACAAGATGATGTACACCCCGAAGGTCAAGGGTGATGTGAACTGTTATGGTGTTCTTGTCAAAATAGCTTAAAAGGGGGGGCTATTTAAAGAGTTGTGATGGAATAATGGCTTCACCAAAAGTGTGACAGCAAATGCAAGGATAATCTTGAAAAAGTTCAATTGATTTGAAACAAAAATCTGTGATGTTTATCAATCAAAGAAAAAAAAAACAAGAAAGAAAAAAGTCTCATCTTTCTGTAGCATGTTAGAAAATTGGCAGCTGAAATGGAAAAACAAATAGTGAAATTAAACAGAAAAGCATTGATTTAACTTCTTGGGTGGTTTATCAAATGCCACAATGAACTTTTCATTCTGTCTTTGTCATTTATTAATTATGCTATTTTAATCAAACCAGTTAGGGATCAGTTCACAAACTTTTGGGTTACTTCTGTATAAATCCAACAAATTCACTTTGTCCTTTTAATAAGTGTCTTTCTCAAACTGTTAGCCAAGTTCTACTTTTTCCCCTACTAAAAACTAAAAATATATCTGAAAATAAGTGTGGGATTTACATACTGTATTTCCTGCCATGATTTTTTCCACTACATTTGAGTTCATTATTCATGTTTGTCTGTGTCTCTGTCTCTGTGTCTGTCTCTGTCTCTGTGTCCATGTGTATTTGTGTGTGTGTGTGTGTCTGTCTCAACAGCCTTACTTATTGGATACTTTAGCACAAAATGTAACACTAAAAAATGTAGATACACTCAAAAGTCAGTTAATTTTTTTAGTATACATCTTGGTTAGTACTTCAAACAAGTACTAGGAGAAATGGGGTAAAATGGTACACGCTAATTTCAAGGTAAAAAATGGAACCACTTTAATGAAGGAGGATGGTACAATTTGGTCAACTCTGACCCAGGTAGATTTGGACGTTAGAGCCCCTCTACCTATTTAAAAGCATTTAAATTTTTATTTTAAATCATGGTAGCACGTATGGAAAGCCAATTTAGGAGTGTTCGAATGTGTTTTTTTAAAGGAACTGAATTTTTTCATGTGTTTGTCAAAATATATTAAGTAACTGGATTTAGGTTGAAGTAACTGTAAACAGACAGAAAATTATTAACCTCATGTCTCCACCAATCACTTTCATGTAGGATTTCTGCTAAATGGTATGTGATTTAGCACTTAGGAATTAATATTTTGAGTACATTTCAATAAATTGGCTGATCTCGAGTTCCTTTTCCACATGCAGAGATGTGTGAGAAGATGGTTGTAGGATGTCAGTGTTTTAAAAAGCTAATCACATTACAGTGAAGGTCATTTAACCTTCAGCCCTCAAAGGCAATAAAGACAACCATATCTCATCAAAATAATGCATAAAAAGAACATTAGTTATTTAAAGAAAATTCACTGACCTCTGCACTCCCTAAGTAATTAAAAGCTTCCGCTGAAAATGATCTCTGTGGTTGTCGCTATTTTAAAAAGTCGTGGCTAAGCCAGGCATGGTGGCACACACCTAGAATCTCGGCTGCTTGGGAGGCTGAGGCGCAGGCACGGCAGGTTTATGGCCATCTGGGGCAACCTAGGGAGATGCTGCCCCGAAGAGAACGGTAGGGCAGCCTTTGGCTTCAACCCCCAGCACCATCACCACTAAAAACATCGCGGTCATTCCCACAATTGGCAGCTGTTAAATGATTTACACAGGCTGGAGGCCATAGTGAGGCAGAATACATAAAAGCATATATGCAGAGTTTTATACAATGCAAGTGTTGACACATTTTACTCTGTTAGATGAAGGCTGACTCTGTGAAGCGGTGGGGAAAATCTTTAAGGCAACGTGGAACTTGTGAATTGGTCTTGCTGAAAAAGCAAAAACTGTTCTCCAAAACAAAAGGGCAACGTGGGCTGGAAGAGTTAGTGAAGTCTCTCCACACACCCGCGGCTGCAGCCGTGCTTCCTCTTAAAGACCTGTGGGTTTGCTAAACCTCTGGGTGGGTCTGCGAGTGGTTGCTGTGGCTGGGAAGCTGGTAACATGACAGCATGCCCCCCACTCCCCACCCCTGAGCCCCAGGAGCGACGCCTCAACCCCAAACTGTTGCTGCAGCTGATAACCAACCCTGACTGCTTTGAAATAAAACAAATGATACAAGAATTGAGGTTTCTGCATTCCATTATCAGACTGATTGAGTCATGGAAAGCTGCTGGATTTTGGATGGATTTCTAAATTCCTAAGGATCTGTTCATACACACTTAGCCCCCCACACACATATTTATCCATGCTACACAAATATTAAAATAACCAGACCAATCCACGTGGACAGCAGGGTTCACCAGAATTATTTTAACATTTCGTTTGTTTGTTTTGTTAACTGTCACATTGCCATGGAATATTTGAAAAAATTTTTTATTTTTTTTCACTCTTACTAAAGAAAAGGAAATGAAAATATAAAGTGATATTTGCAGATGATCCCAGATCTGACAGCAGAAATGAAGCTTTCTTGTTAGGCTAACTCACATGGTTCTGTTGGGTTTGCAAAGGCCTCTGCGAAGTGAGAGGGAACGTTTTCCTTGTGGTGGTTTGGGGGATGATTTCAATCGTAAGATTGTATTTCCAGCCCCATTCTACTGTAAAGGCAGACCTTTATCTTCTCTTGGAAATCATTCCGTTTGTGAACTTTAAGGTTATGCTTATAAGATTATAACTTTGAACGTGTTCTTTGGCGTGTTACATGGTGACCCCACTAACTCTATTTTCTCTCTGCCCTGGCCATTTTAATGTGTTTATAGGGTCATGTTGGCTGAGCCCTGCAGTGAGATGTACGGCATCGTTCACACAGTAGACTGTTTTACCAAGTAGATACCCATGAGGCCAGTAAAAGTATTTCTAATTGCTATTATTTTCTTTGCTTTTGTAGGAAGAATGAAACTATAAAAAAAAAGAAAAAACTAATTAGAAACTGTTTAAGTAGCCAGTCTAAGAGATCACACATATGTTTTAGCACATTTAACTTCATTTTGAAATCTTTTGGCCACAGTTTTTCCTTTAATTTTAATTTCCTCTGTTTCTGTCTCTGTCTCTGTCTCTGTCTCTGTCTCTGTCTCTGTCTCTGTCTCTGTCTCTGTGTCTCTGTCTCTCTCTTGGTAACAGTCTGGAAATGTAATGTTATTTGGATTTTTTTTTAATCTGCTCTAGGTGCAGGAAAAAGATTTAATTTTGCCGATTGTTATTTTGCCGAAGTCAGGCAAAAGAATACATTGCAGTATATTTCATCTTAGTTTCCTTAACATTTCCTGTTACTCACTTCCCACTTCCCACATCACTCT
This sequence comes from Cuniculus paca, assembly GCA_004365215.1. Lineage (NCBI taxonomy): Eukaryota > Metazoa > Chordata > Mammalia > Rodentia > Cuniculidae > Cuniculus > Cuniculus paca. Next base: position 5,192 of record RJWT010012102.1, read on the forward strand.
TTGGTATTCTGCCCCCTCATCGCTATCCCACTGTTCCTTTGTCCTCAGAGCTCTGCCAGTTGTGTGTGCATGGGAGACTCAGCAACCTTCCTTTGCAGTGTTGTTTGGTAGCGAAAGCTTCCCCTCTGCAGACCAGGTCCTAGGTTTTTAATTTCCATCTACATCTTTTCCTACCTCTGTAATCTTGTGCAAGGCATTTCTCCTCTCTGCCTCAGTTTCCTGTCTGTGAAAGAGGTTAATGCATGGTCCTGTGATCCAAGTGAGATAGTATATGGTGTAACCTTTGAATGGTTCAAGGTTGTGAGGGTTAGCACTAGGTATGTGTTTGCTGTCATTTCTCCACATGCCTATTTGCAAGTCACTTGCACATTTTCAAACATGTTAGGAGGTGGGACTCTTAACTTGGAGCACTAAAATAGAAGTCAGGAACCCAAGGGTCTGGGTCCAGTTTTGCTTTGATTTACTGTATGAGATAACTGCAGATCACTCTTAGAGCCCTAGGATCATTGAATTTTAGAATTTAGAGACTTTCGAGGTTACCCTAGAATTTTATTTATGGATGAGCAAACTAGATCCCTTCAAGCTTAAAGTCACTTGTCCTGTGGGACACATAGTCTAGGCAGTGGTTTTACTTTTTAGACCAGTGTTTCCCAAAGTGTGGCATGTTGTTATATTTAAAGTAATTTTAGGTGGTATGCAGAAAAATGTTAAAAATATACCGGTATATCCAACTCATAATTTTACAAATATTATTGCGTAAGGTAAGCCTGAGTATCACGAAAAAATTGATTTAAAGTCATTTCAAGAATAAAAGGGCGCTCTTGTCTCCCAGCCTTGCATGGCTGCCGTTGGCTCATGAGAAGGATGAATTGGCTTTTTCTTTCTCTTCTGGCCCTGCATAGCTGCTGCTGGCTCATAGGAAAGGCAAATTGGCTTGTTTGAGTGACATTGTCTTTTAATGACCAAAGCAACCCAATTAAAGTATATATTTCAGGTACATTCATAAAAAGTCCTCTGTACTATAATAAAAGTTTGGAGACTCTAGGATATTTGCACAAAAGATGTGAATATTTTTGACTATTTACTTTCTATTGTCATGTACTTAATCATATATATATATATGTATATATATACATGTTTGCTCAACAGAATTGTGCTACAAGATTATATTTTAAATACATGTATTAAAACATGTATTTAATACATCATGCTGTTAGCTTATTTTTAATAAATCATATATACTTACTGTTTTAGTCACATGGATGAGACACAATTCCTGAACCAACAACTGAAATGAGAAGTTTATTTTGTTTGAGAGTTTTTAGAGGATTTGGTCCATAGCCTAGTGGCTCCAAGTCAGAAAGGGGACAGTGGGGGTGGGGGGGAGGATAATAAGAAGTATGTAATGATTCCGGTGCGAAGGTCCAGGAATGCTGATGCTGAGATATGGGAAGTTTTGCCTCTTCAACCTTCACCCAATTCCCTTTAAAATACTGGCAGAGGCCAGAAACCACTGGGTTTCTATGATGGAAGCTTTTTTTTTCCTTCTTCTTCTTTCATTCATGATTGTGTGCACTAAGAATCTTCTTAGGCCCGAGGAATTTTTCCTCTTGTAATACTTTTCTGTTTTAAATAAGTGCACGAGTGAATATTGGTTAACCATATGACATAGCGTTCTGGAATCCTAAGTGCAAAGGGAAGCAGGAGTTGTTGGCAATTGTACCAAGCTGAAGGAAGTGTGAAGCATACTTTAGAAGGAAAAGGCAGATATGAAAACCAAAATGTCAGGAATGGTTCTGATAGCGGATTATCTTATCACATGCATGCGAGCATTTACCCATTTGCTTTCACCAGAGATTGTTAAGTGCCTGTATCACTGCTGCTCTTTATCTGTGTCCACACACAGGTAAACCCTGATTCACACAGTAGCAATATCTTGGAAACATTATAAATTGAACTTGTTTTATTTGAGTTGTATATTAGCGCTCTGGGGAGGTTGCATGTTTTAAGGAAAACCAGTAAAGCTCTTTGTCAAGCAAAATTACTCCTTTATGTCTTTTGTAAATTTGGATTTTTAGATATCACCATTTAAAATAAAATAGACATAATCAGAGAAGTTCAACAGTTAGACGTATTAGATAAGAAGTATTTGGTTTTGTTTTAGTTGCTTGCTGTTTCTTTTTGATGGCATAGAAGAAAGCTGTTGGAAATGCCATCTGATCCAGTGGAGAGAAATGCCAGGGCCTGTGCTAATCCTGATCATCACCAGGCTCCCCAGCTTCCCTTTAGTGTACTACGTCATTTGCTAACTAAATGAAAACTCTAGCAACAAGCTCACAGTTCTTTGACAAATAAGAAAGAGAAGACATGGATTACACCACCAAACTAGAGATTTAACCTGTTCGAAATGAGCTTCAGAGTATTGTATGGAATCTCTCGGGGAATTCCATATTAGGAATGCATCCTGTTTTAGGTATTCTGTGAGCTGATTTCCTCATGGGAACGTACAGAAGGGCACAGCTCATAATATATAGAAAATAATTCAGTTAAAGTTAGGTTTTGCATTTTTTCCCCTCAACAGTTGGTGTGTGTGTGTACACACATGCACACACGCATGCCTGTGTGTCATTTGGCCCGAGGAAGGCCAGGGAGGAGAGGATATGGATGGTGCGGGCCAGAGGGTCTCGCCATAGAAAGTGTTTCGGGAAAGGCGTTGCTTTATTGATGTCTTCAGGAATGCCAGCGTGGCTTGCTGTGTGCAGGCCGTCCTGCACTGGGGGACTCATTTCTGTGGATCATAACATTACAGTTTCGATGGCATTCACAGATCCAACCATGGCCTTAATGTGGGAATTTGGGATCTTTGGGGTACAGGTGCGGAACTGAATTAAGAAAACTCAGAGGTTCCGGACTCAGGTTGAATTGAGTAAGAGGGAATGAATATCAGGAGTAGGCTCAGACATGGAGGGTGATCAGGAAGGAGAAGGACGGTGGCAAGAGAGGCGTGCCCCCTGTTTGATGTACACTTGACCCCTGACCCACGCTCTCAGATCCCCAGGAGCAACTGCAGATAAAACCAGACCCTGTGGGCATGGTGCAGTGAGGGAGCAGGAGTGAGAGAGAGCATATTCCCATGGCTTTATTACAGTATATTGTTACAGTGACTGTATTTTACCATTAGCTTTTATCTTTTACTGTGTCTAATTTATTAATTAAACTTTATTATAGGTATGTGTAAGAAAAGTCATGTTCTATATTGGGATCAGAACTGTCTATGGTTTCAGACACCCACTGGTGGACTTGGAGCATATCTCCCATAGACGAGTGAGGAATTCTGTAAATGTTCTTATGATTTGTGAAAAGATGCTGACACAGTTGTAGCCCTTATTTTAAACAGAAATAAACCCTGAATACGACTTTTTTTAAAAGAAGCTGTGTAACTAGTAGTCACAACTTAAACCATTAAAAACATTCTAAGTACTATTCCAAGCCCATAGACTTCCTAAGTGATACCGTAATTACTGTGGCTTATGAAAAATGGGTTAAGTTTTAATATATAATAACATTCTTAATCTGAAGTTGTCTATACTTTGCCAAATCAGCTTTCCTGTATTTTCTTTCATAAGACATTTGGTCTCAATTGTAGTTTTCTTTCTTAAAGAAAAAAAAAGGTCAGAAAAAGTTCAAAATGACATGATGGAATATAGATTTGTTTAGAAAAATGATCTAGTTATTGCCATAGCAGTTATATTAAATTTTTAGGGTTATGTGATATAGTTTTTATATTAATACCATCTTTGAAATTATTTACATGATGTAATAGCCCTGTTGGTGACATTACATCCTTGAAAGCAAAAATGTACAAACTAGCCAAGATTTATGCAGCTTCTCTGCAGGACAAAATTATTCAGTTTAAAGGAAAAGAAGGATAGCTATTGAGTTTTAATTATACCATTTAGAATTTGGCCCATATTTAATTTATTGCAAAAGAAGTGCAAAGATGTCTTACAGAAAAAATTCTCACATAATACAAAATGGGAACTATTTTAACAAGGCTATGTGTTTTTGCTTTCTGGTGAAATTGTTGCAAGGCAAGTGTCTCAGAAATGGATATTATGAATGAGCATTCAATTTTTCCTGTGCTACATAAAATTGGTATTCGTATTTACCTTTGTAGAGACATGAGTTTATAAATGGCTTATGAAGAGAAGGCAAATTATTGAATCTTAAATAAATTAGAATTATAGATACTATTGTTTCTAATGTTTGAGTCCATTCTTTTATTAGACATGTCTACTCTGAGCCTCAGATTTGAAGTTAAAAATATACTTTTTAAAAATAAGTCCATTATTTTTTAGTGAATTATGATCCTTGTTACAAAGGTGGTTATAAAAAGTAGAATGCTGAAGACTAAAACTAGACCCATGTCTGTCACCATGCACTAACTAAAGTTAAAATAGATCAAAGATCTAAATAGTAAAACAGAAACACTAAATCTACTGGAAGAGAAAATAGGTAGAAATCTTGAAGACATAGGTGTAGGCAGAGATTTCATGAACAAAACCCAGACCACACGGGAAATACAACAAAGATACAACAAATGGGATCTCAGATTATTAAAAAGCTTTTGCATAATGAAAGAAATCAACAAAGTGAAAAGACAACCCACAGAGTGGGAAAAAAATATAGCCAGTTGTGCCTCAGACAGAGGACTTATGTCTAGAAGAAGTGAAAGAAATCAGGTCCCCCAAATTTAAAGACCCAATCCAAAAATGGGCATCTGAGATGAATACATATTCTCAGATGAAGAAATACAAATGGCAAATAAACACATGAAAAAATGTTCAACATCATTGGTCATCTGAGAGATGCAAATTAATGCAACACTGAGATTCCATCTCACTCCAGAAAGAATGGCTGTCATCAAGAAATTGACCAATAACAAATGCTGGAGGGGCTGTGAGGAAAAAGGAACCCTCTCCACTGTTGGTGGGAGTGCAGACTGGTGCAACCACTGTGGAAATCAGTGTGGAAATTCCTCAAAAAACTAGAATTGGAGGTTCCATTTAACCCAGCTGTTCCGCTACCGGGTATCTTTCCAAAAGAATTAAAAACATCATACCACAGTGATATATGTGCACGCATGTTTATAGCAACACAATTTGTAATAGCCAAATCTTGGAAACAACTGAAATGCCCGTCAATCAAGGAATGGATAAAAAAGATGTGGTTTTTAAAAAATATAATGGAATAATACTCAGCCAAAGGAAGATAAACTTGAGACTTTTATAGTAAATGGATGCAATTAAAGACAGTACTCATAAGTGAAATAAATCAGACTGGTGTAAACATTGTATTGTCTCACTAGTGTGAGAATCTAAAGGAGTAAATAAGATCCAAAATGTGTAACACATATTGTGAATAGGGAAAAAAACTGTTCAAAAGAGAAGAAAAACTGTGATGAGAGAAAGGGAAAAGGAAGGAAGGGAAAAGGAAAAATTATAAACACAAGACAGTGAAGATTGTTATACAGCTGGTTTCTCATTGAGGGGAAAGTTTTGCACTAGTAATTTTCTAGACGGTGTTTCATGCCTATAGCTTGTGCTCTGAATGTAACAATGTGCAGTGTGAGCTGATTCGGAGGAACTGTATTGTTTGATTGACTTTGCAAGCCTAAAGCTGGTAGTCTGAGCAACTATTCAGAGGACAACAATATGTGCTATAGTAACTACTGTAGACTTCCTACTGTCTTACCACTGTTTTGACTCATTTTATTGTTCTGTTTTATTCCCTTTAAAATTAAATTTAAAAAAATGCAATGTGTTGATTATTGTTACTCTCCTACTAACCTGTTTTGAAATTGTTTTATTGTTATTACTTTTTTTCTGTTAAAAAAACACTAAATAGAGGAAAATACAAATCTTATGAAGCTTATAGTGATTTTACTTACTTGGATATAAATTTTGAGTAATTATTTTCCAACCTTAAAATTGTTTCATGAGATAAATACATCAAATTCTGATTGTTATGAGGAGGTGGAAGTAGTTTTATTTCCCCTCTTTAAAATATTATTTTAAACTTAAGCATGGTATGATCCAGTGAGATAAATTTGAGATGTTTTGGAAACCGAATGTTTTTTAGCTGGATGTGCCTCAGTTAATGTTTTAGATCACTTAATATCTTGGCATTTCTATTTTTAGCTGTTACACAATTAAAAAATTGTTATATAGGTTTTTCAAAATTTTTTATGATTTGTGAAAAGCACTTTTAGTACTTATAATAATGGGTACCATTGAACTACAGAAAAATAATTTTTATTTTTCTAGGAATTTCCTTTTGTAGTTGTGTCTGGCACTATTTTCAGCCTTTTATATGCCATGTCTCTCAATCTTTGCTCCCCCTGTGGAATTATTATTCTCTTTTTACACATAAGAAAATGAACTCATAGAAAGTAACTTGTCTAAGGTCACAAAGCTGAGACTTACTATTTCCTGCCCTGCCCAATTCTACTCAACACACAACACTCAAGAGTCCAAAATTTTGTGTCTTTTTCTTTTGTACTTAGTTTTACATAGTTTTTTAGAAATACTTAAGTAGAACGAAATTTGTTTGGCAAGAAAAAATAAAAACCCATTAGTAAAAAACTATGGTAATTGTGCTGTTTATTGAGCACTTTCTATGTAATAAGGACCTGTGTAGATGATCTCATTTCATTTCATAGAAACCTTCCAAAATTGATATGATGATCTTTCTCATCTTACAAATGAATGGTTTCCCAGAATGATACAGCTTTTAATTACTGATGCCAAGAATTAGACCCACACTTTCTGATCTACCCAGGCTGTGTGATATCGTACTTCCTTTTTATTTAAATGAGTATACAGAGAACATGTTTGTATAATTGAATTCACTCTCAGTGACATGGAATTTTTTAAATTTCAATTTTTTTTGAGACAAGGTCTTGCTATGTAGTTCAGGCTGGCCTTGAACTCACTGTGTAGCCCAGGCTTGCCTTGCATTTGTGGCAATCCTCCTGCCTCAGCCTTCCCAGTGCTGGAGTGCATGCCATCATACCCAACTATTAAAGTTAAATTTTCGAGTTTATTCTTGACATAGTTGTACTCTATAGCCTAGAAGGTATAAATTTTAGTTAAATTTGCACAGTCTAATAAACAGTATGTTACTATGGTGATGCTATTCTAACCTCTCCCCTATTGTATACTGAAAAAATTTTTATACTTGGAATCATTGCATTATAGCTCTCATTCTTCTGAGTTCAGCAGTCAAATACTTACACCGAAGATGAATTTACACAGTCACAACTCATGAGGCCACAGAGACTGGGCTAGAGAGCTAGACAGTGTCTAACTCGATGTTCATGTTCAACGTTGGAGGGAAGGAGAGTCAGGTTTAGTGACTTCCTAGGTACAATGTTAGTACTGAGTCAGAACTCATTTGTGGCTTATCCACCAACTAATACACTGTGAAATATAAAGGCATAGCCAGATGAAGATAAGCAACGTTTTAATGCATTTTTAGACAAGCAACAAAACTTTGGAGCTTACAAAGCAAGTGATTCTATTGGTTAGGTTAATGTAGCATGATTTTATATTTTGTTTTTTAGTTGGAAAAAATAGTGGCACCAGAGGGGTTGATCAAAGCAGAAAGGAAATGCTTTGGTGTAGTAATAACCATTGACTCACTAAATCCAGCAATAGGCAGTTCTAAATGTTCATAAAGTGGAAATACTGAGCTGCCTGGTGTAATCTGGCCAGCACACATGGTTTCTAACCTAAAAATATGTCTCATGAAATATACGAACCAATTGACTATTACAGTTTGCATCTCTAGTGGTCTTGAAAATGTGGTCAGAGATTGAGACAAAACCAACAAATTCTGTTTCAATCAAATACAAAAGGCAACTACTGTGAAAACAACATAGGAAACTCAGGGTCACCCACCCTGAAAAGGAGGAAGTGAGAAAAAGAGATTAGATATTTCAGAGACCAAAGAAATCTTTAAAGAGAATCTTTTTTTCCCAAAACTTTTAAGATTTTTGACAGTGAAGAATTTGTAAAATGTTGTTAAATTCTATTTGCTATACAATAACCATCTATTTCCAAATAAGAGATACATTTCATAGTACAGTAACCATTGTAATATGTAAAATGGTTCTAATTTTTACTGTAAGATTTGGACAAAATACAAAAACATCCTTGCAATAAAACTGACAGTGTAGCTTAAATAGCTTATAAGATTTCAGAAATGTCTCCTGAAAGAAATGATGATGGTCATGAACTGGACAGAGCTTGGAAGGAGCATCACACCAACAGACAAGGTGGACTTCCTCCCCATCAAACTGCAACTGACCAATGACAATGACTTATGATACATAAGAAAGCATAGTATGCTCTTCAGAAGGAATGACGTGAGAAGATAATTTATAGACAAACCTTTCCCAAAGTCCCGAAGACTCATCGTCTTAAAGAGCCTTACTATGACATGTTAAAGGAGCCCTCTATTTTACAATTCCCTTCTCAGTTATACATACAGATCAATTATAAACACACTCGCAGAACGGATTTTCTCTGTCAGACATTTCTCTGTTACCTCACCTGGCTACTAGTGGCATTCAGATGGAAACCGTTAACTCATGCTAATCTGAATAAGCCACACGGACACTCTGATTTGGGGGGCTGCTGTCATTGTGGCTACTTCCGGATGCCCCTGGTGGGACGCACTTTGGTCTCCTGCTTTCAGCTGAAGAACTTCATATCTATAATGGTTTCCTAGTGGCCTCTGAAGAAGAACCCTCCTTTGCTGAGGGCTGAGATGTCGCTGAAGAAAAGTCTGCTCTTCTTCAAAGTATTACATTTAGATTTCTTCTCTTTCTTTTCTACTGGAGACTTTACCTTTACTTCTTTCATTTTATTTTCTTTTACTTTACTTTTTTTCATAGTAAAGTCTTCCTCATTATCTTCCCTCTCATCAAAATCAGAAGCATTTTCAGAATCTTCACTTATGTCTTGAGACTTCTGCATATCATTGGTGACGTGGGATGTTCCTTCACTGGTAAAGCTGGAGCAGCTCCTAAGCCTCTAGAAGATCTTGTCATCATCCTTTTTAAAGGGGTTTTCTCTTGTAGTAAGATGTCTTCTTTCTGGACAGTCTTCAAGTTAGGCTTTGGTTTGTCTTGTTTTAACTCTTTTGCTGTTGTTCTAGATTTCTTGCTTAAAGGTACAGTTGCAGAAATCATCATCGCTATCAGAATCCTCAAACTGTGGGAAGATCTAAATATTAAAACAAACTGCATAATTATCTGGTTTCTTGTTTCTCATGGGCCACACCATGGTCCTCTTCAAGAGTATGAATCTGCACCTCTCAAGGTCTTGTCTATACCAGTCTAAAGAGAGTCTACTTAAAAGCATATAAAACACCCCCAAAATTCTAGCTCGTCCACAGATTGTCTTGTATCCATTTTTCCATTCTGTGCTGTCCTTTGGTTTGAAAGACTGGAGTTTCACAGTGGTCTTTAATGTGTATGTGCATGTGCACACATCCACTTTGGAAATCTAGTAAAAACTGAACTTTGTTCTCCAAAGATTATTCATGCACACATTTACCATTTGCTTGTGATTTCAAGGTGTTTACAGCCTTGCCTGAAACCTTCCATAGACCCCAAATGAAAAAGATTCCATTCCATTCTTTTCAGTCCTTTCTGTGGAGAGAAGTGAGCCCTAAATCATGTCTGAAAATCAGAAAGCTGATTGTATTGCAGTGTGGTAATTAGGTGGGTGACTTTCTTTGTGAACTGACATTAGTCACAACCCCGATTAACTGAAGGATTGGTAGACCTTGTGCCTTGAGATGCTCAGGTCTATAGGATCTCTTGGTCAGGTGGGATTTCCAGGGAATCACTCTTTGTGGTCTCGAATGCCTATTCAGAAACACAGGGCTATCTCTGTCACAGCCATCTGCCCCAACTGTGTGAAAGGAGCTTTATTAACAGTCCAAACCAGGGTTGTTTAGAGACCTGGGATACTTCCATTTTTTAAAGCTCTTGATATGTTGAAAAATGAAAAAGTGCCAAAACAGGGTTACAAAAACAGTGATATACTTTAAATGTTTACCTTTAACAACTTAATGCTGTTAATCCTAGAAACATATAATTGAGCTATTCATAAGTTAATTACAGGATTTATGGAAATGTTAATTCTTGGTTGACTACACGCAGTGTGGTCCGGTCATAGGACCTGGTGTAGAGTGTGCGAAGCAGGCCTCCTCCTTCGAAGCCTGTCAGTCTGCGCCTGAGATTGTATATATAACCTTGTTTGGAAATGACTTCAAAGGTCTCAGTTTGAAGTTCTTTATGAAAGTGGGGCTGAAAGGCCTTGCCGACAGTGGCCAGAGAAGGGTGCCGAAAGCTCTCCGAGGAGGAGTGGGGCTGCCCCTTCTGCAGAATCCTCCTGCTTCTCCTGTGAGCACCACCCTTCCTAGGGAGCCTGCACAGCTGTCCCTGGGCCATCACGTCATGACACAGAGGTCCTTCCCAAGGATGGGACAGAACCCGGACAGTATCTGTGTGGAAGGCAGAGTCACGAGCAGTCATCTGATGTGACCTGATGGAGGGTCACATCAGCCCTTCCAGGGTCCTTCACTTCCCTTTAAAAGGTCATTGCCTGCTTTCAAACTTCCACATGAGAATATTTCTTTTAAGAGTAGTACCATGATCTAAGTGAGCTAAACCAAATTCACATGTGTAAACACTGCATCGTCTCCCTAGTGTAAGAAACTGAAAGACTCAATAAGATACAAAATTCCTGATAAATATGGAGAAATGGTTCTGAAATCCAATGGTGCTTTTATTCTTTGATTTGATTGGTTTAAGTCTCTTTTCTACTATTTGATTGCAATATGTGAGAAGATAGGAACAGCTCTTTTGAAGAAAACGGGACATTAAAGTAGTCATTGTTGGTTTCTTGTTGTCTCATTTGAAGGCCTGTAATGCTTTCACTCTTTCATTTTATCTGGTTTTATGTTATTTTGTTTTGTTTGAGTTTATTGTCTGTAAATGTATGAACAACCATTTCGAAGAAAACAAGAGACACTAGGGTAGCCATTGTTAATCTCCTGTTGTTATGTTTTGAAGACCTGTGTTGCTTGCAGTGTTCTGTTCTGAAATGCTATGTTGTGTTTGACTCTATTCTGTTTTGTTCTACTCTCTTTAAAATAATAAAAAAAGAGTAGTACCATGATCTATATTCACAGTTAGGTATATGGCACCTGTGAGAACCCATGTGTGAAGGATGCTGGGCCCAGAGAGAGGCAAGGAAGCACATTGGAGAGATGCAGAGCCACCACGAGGGAAGACATGTGATGGTCAGAGTAGCCCTCAGCACAGAAAAGTTTCAGGATTAGACTGGGAGGAGGAAACTACGTTTGCAGAGAGGCAGCTGTGTGTCAGGTCCTGAGCAGCCTTTGGCCTCTCCTTGACTGAAGTCTCATCCAGATTCTCTGCAGCAGCCTCAACTCGGCCAAGACTGTCGGGTGTTTTTCAAGGACTCGTTCATTTCAGCGGGAAGGCAAGGCATGCTCTCTGAAGCAGTACCGCATCCCTTGGTGTTCTCCTAGTCGGCTGTTCAGCTCTGCTGTGGTGTGTTGGCCCACCCAAAGAGCAAAAAGGCAGAGTGAAGCCTTTGGTCCTTCGCTGCGTACAAAGTGCGCTACCCTTGCATTTGTATTCACCTGTCTCTCCATTCACGCATCCGTTCAGCCAGCTGACAGACATTTACCGAACATTGGACACTGCAGTGTGTTAAGCACCATGTAAGTCACTTGGGGTAGTTTGACAGATAAGGCAGACTTTATCTTTTCTTTGAAAGTATAGTCTGGCAGACTTTAATTGAATGTTGTTTAATGCTGCCTTATAGTTCAGAAGGGCTTTCAGTGATCAATTCTCTTCAAGTCCTGATACCTTCTTTGCAAAATTATAATGGATTCCCCTTTCCACATCTGTGAAGAACCCCACTTTAGACCATAAATACCCACAGAGTAGCACAGATTTTTGTGCTAGAATATATGTTTTATGATTATTTATATATATTATTGCCTTGCAGATTACTCAAGGGCAGGAGTTGGGTCTTGTGTTTTTAATGCCCTACACTCAGCAAAGCAGTTGGCATGTACTAAGTAGCTGCTTACCAGATGTTTGTTGAAAGAATGCTGAGAGGTGGAAGGTCTAAAGGGGAGACTCATGATTACAGACATTGCTTTCTGTCCTTGGTATCTCATCTCTTGGGTCTGTTTGTTTGTTTCGTCTCTTGGATCTTGATGGGAAAGAAATTGATTGGAAATGAAGGCATTTGTTCAGTCCTCTGTCCACACATTCCTCAAGAAACATGCTTCAGAGACAGCAGAGTCTGCTCCATCCTGCTTGTGTCTTTTCCCATCCCACTGCAGGACAGTCTTGGAATTTCATTAAGTTTTTCCTCAACCAGTTATTTTGGGATGCCAGCAACCTCAGAGGACGCCCCGGGGACCACGCCTGAATTAGGTCCATAGTGGCTCTCACTCTCACTCACTTGAGGGCCAGGAGCCTGAAGTTGGCTTCATGGGTGCCCTTGTCCTTTGATCCTGGACGGGATGGTGTAAATTGGAAATCAAGCGCAGGCTCGTCGGTATCCCAACTTGATGTAAGGAATATCTCCTAAATTATTTAAGATCTGAAAATATGTTTTCTGTTCTCCACAGATGGTGGCTTTCCCCTTAATAAAGCACGTCTGACAATCATACTTTATTAGTATGGTTAGGGAAAGAATGTTGTAGACCTAGAAAAACATAATAATTTAAAAAGTGACACATTTCAGTGAAGAAATAAAGCAGTAGACTACTCTGAAGAGAAGTAAAACCATAGGAAACCATGACTTCACTGGGACAAACATTCGGTGTCTTCAGAAAGTTTTTACTGAAAAAAAGGGTGAACTCCAGGGCATGGAGTATGTATATCTGCATAAATGTGGAAGTCTCTGATTCTTCAGGGGCAGTCTCCTTACACACATCACCACTTCATACTCTGTAAATATTTAATACGGTTGCTAACATAGCAGTTTGCACCTAGGCGTTGGTCCAAGCTGCTTCTTAGAAATCATACTCTCCGGTAGCTATTACGCTGAAGTGTAAAATTGGTAACAATTTTCACAAAGATCTGTGCGATGTTGTTCCCACTAGAATAAATAAATCAAAAGTTTCTGTTACAGTGTATTAAACAGTGCTCTGTAAGATGTGCTGCATGAGCCATGTGGAGGGTGCATGTGTGCATCACCAGGTGTGCACTGACTTCCTGGTGCTTGACTGTGCAGGTCTTCCGGGCACCAGCCAAGGTCACATGCAGATCTCATCTGTTCACCCTGGTATTATTCCCAGGGCTGTGTTAACAAAATAACAAAATCCTCCTTCCTGTTTGGTAGAGAACTAAAGCTTTGTTTTTTCCAAGTGGAGGATATGAATTAAAATTTCTCTGTGGTTTATTTTCCAAAGTTGATACTTGTTTTTATTTTATTTTATTTTTTTTCAAACTCTGCCTTTCACTGATGCAGGAAAGAATGGTGAGTAGTTACTCGACTTTTTGGTCACAGTTGCAAGGAAGGGTCCTGTGATGCCAGGTTCTACGATCTTGTGCACTGATCCATCTCAGCAGAAGTGTAAATGTGTGTGAGAGAGAGGGAGAATTAGCGAAGAGAGAAGAGAGCAGGGCCAGAATGGAAGGAGCTGGAAACCGGGATGCTATACTCAGTCATCTCGGGATACGAGAGGAATGCAGTTATGATAAAAGTGGTCCCTTGTTCACCGTAGGCGCAACTCACGGCAGCAATCTTCGTGCACCCCTACATGGCCCTTAGTAAATAGAAGTAGATGCATGTCTTCTTAATTACTCAGATTGCCCTGTTTACTCAAGCTTTGTGAGTTTTTCTCCTCTGAATGAATGCCCATTTTAAAATGTGGACTCAAGGGACATGGACAAAATCTTCACAGGATCTAAATTCATTTTCTTCGTAAATATATTTAGTAGAAGTCAGGACCTGTTGGATGTTTTAGATAAAACTGAATTTTAAAAATACCAGATTAAGCAAGTTATAAATGGGTGGTTTATGTCAAGGAATTTTACATTTGTGAACTATTTTAGTGCTGACACTAACACTCAAAAAGAGAAGAATAGAAATTACTCTGTGCAGATATTTCCAAGCTTGTTCTTAGCCATACAGGATTCCTAGTGTTTTCTGTCTGAGCATGTGGGGACGCCGGGACAGTTGTGCACTTTGGCTGGTGTCGCTGTGACGGGAGAGGGGGAGAAGGGTAGTTTTGCAGCAGAGCTTGTGGATGGCACCAAGCCAGTGCCCTGAAAAATGGCAAACATGTCACAGCTAACAGCTGGATGCAGAAATAGTTCTCTTTAATTTGGACGAATAAAATTTTTTTCACAGCAGGGCACTCTCGAAAGAGTACAACATCAAAGAGGGCGGGTCTCACCAGTCAGACATCAGCTGGCTCCAGGATGCAGCAGGATGGATGAACTGTCAGGCCTTCTCCAGAATATCTGCTCCTGCCAAGGGAAGAGTCGAAGGTTCAGGGCTTGTTCTGGTCCCAGACAAAATCCCGGTAACAGGAGCCTGATTCCCCGAAGTCCTCTTCTGATCAACAGAGAGAGTGTGTCTGAAGAGGACCGCGGATGGACTGGTGGAGGGCAGGCTGCCTGTTGACGGCCACCGCTGTCCTCAAGGAAAAGCAGGGTTCGTTGAACGCCCAGCAGTTCTCAGAAGCTCCCAGGCTCTGTGGCATAACCCTCAGCGTCCTCGACTCCCCTCACTCACCTGACCCTTGGCAGCAGCTGCCCCACGGTGTGACCAGGATATCCATTTGCACTTCTGCACACACGTGGTCGGGTCTCTGATGCAGGCTGAGCCACCTCCGCGGGTGTTTTACAGCTTATCGACACTTTTCAACTGTTTTTCTGATTACCATATTTCAGTCTTGACTTATATGTTAGTATTATCTGCAAACTCAACATAAACCTGTAATGATTTTCTAATATTTCTGGAACTTGATGAATGTGAATTGACAAAGTACAGTATATAGCTTTATATCAGCATTACTGAAAATACAGCAACGGTGTATATAATCATTACTCATTTATTTTATGGGGCATTTATTACTTGACCTTTGAAGACTTGTTTTAGAATCTTGCCATTCCAGACATTCCAAAATAGCCCAAAACACAGTGAAAGGAAAGGGTTGTTAGAAACAACAACAAAATACGTTCATTCTAATGGCAGCAGGAAGGAGACATTATCACATGAAAAGACCTATATAGTATTACATGTTGGAAAAAAAAATTTAAAACCGAACACAAATAGTATGAGCACGCTAGCGGTTGTGCGCTGGAACGAGATGCCTTTAAAATCCGCACCTTCACCCGCAGGCTCAGGCTCCGCTGGGTCGCGGTGTTCCCGGCCGTTGTGGCACGTTGCCAGTGGAAGCAGAGAACCGCGGATTTATGTCTTCATCCATTGGCCTGGTCGCCGGTTGTGTAAATTTTACTAACAGATTAAGTAATTTCACTAAATTGACATTTGCTCTGAAAATAGGAGTTTGCTTGATAAATGATATTATTAATCATTATGAACATTTTTATGACCCTCGTTTGGAAATTTTTAAATGCTTTTAAAGAAAAAGCTCTGCTGTTTCTCCGTGATAGGACAAATGGGATATGATTTAAAACAAAAAAAGAAGGAATAACACGGTGGCCATCGCTGAGTGTGTGGTGCCGGTGAGGGGGTTCACCTTGCGCAGACCAAGACTTCTTACCTGTAGCACCCCACCACCTCCTAGGTCATTGTGAGGATTAATTAGCTTGTGAAAGTGCTGTGGAAACTCCGGTGCCACTCCAGCGCATGAGCCCGGGGAGCAGGTTTTTCTGTCTTCCTTTGTGTGCAAGCCGAGGCAGCTGCCTTCACTCATTCGGGAAGTGCAGGTTGACCTTCACTTCTCTGAAATGCCCAGGATCAGAGGCGTTTCAGGTTTTGGAGTTGTTTTGGGTTTTGAAATGTTTACCTAAGACTTTACGAGTTGAGCATCCCTAATCCAAACACCCACACTCTAACATCTGAAACTTTTGAGGGCTGGCACACTTGCTCAGAAAGGATCAGAAAGTGGACGTTTGGATTTTGGGTGTTGATTGGGGCGCTCAGCTGATGCTCCTTTGTCACCGGGCTTTTGAGTCTTGATTTAGTTGGTTCTGAAAGCCGAACACAAGGTTCAGGAGGCCGCCCCATGTGGTTGGTGTTGTCTTCCTTGTGGAAAGGACAGGCCATGTGGAATCCCTGTGTGTCTGAGGCCTCAGGCTGCAGTGCACACCTGTGTCTCATTCCTCACCCGGGACGAAGAGCAAAGGCAGCTCACAGCCTAGAGCATGCTGAGTGCTTGTGTGGGAAGGAGCTCGTAGGCTGGGACTCTGTTTAAAAGGGCATCGACTTCAGAGGTCAGAAATCCTGCATGACCAGTGTTCAGTGAGGGTATATTGAACTCCCAAAGCCAAAATTAATTGAAACATTTGTGGTAAATACAGTGGTGCCTCGATTTAGGAGCTTAATTGGTTTTACGACTTTGGGGACAATGGCTGCATTTGTATTTGTGGGGAAGATGGGTGTGGTTGTGTTTGTGGTCCATTATGGAGTTTGCAAATGGGGGCAAAGTTTTGGTGAAGGCTTTGTTTGTGAACCCAGTTGTTACTGTACCTGTTGGTTTTCAGTATACTCCAGGGATGTTCTTAAAGGTGTGGTGCCCACCTGTATTTTTGGATGACAACAGACTTTGTGTTTGTTATGGTTGATACATTGTGTGAACTTGTGCAGTTTAGAAATTTAACTGAGAAACTCAGCAGGGAGCCAGAGTTCTTACTTTGTAAATACCCTCATCCTGTACAAAGGAGGGCAAGGACATTTTGTGAGTGTTACACCCACCCTGAAAGGGGGGTGGTGGTGGCCTGTGTGCAATATAAGGAATGGAGAAGAGGCTTGAGTTTGCTCTCTTTTGCTTGGCTGCTGCCTTGAAGTGTTGCCCCAGTGTTGTGCCACCCTGCCTTGGAGCCAACTGATTATGGACTGAAATCTCCAGAAACTGTAAGCTAAATAAACCTTTTCTTCCCTAATTTTTGGGTGTCAGGTGTTTGTTTCAGCAACAAAGAAAAGTAACCAAGACAGTGTTAAACTTAAAACTGATAAAATTTAGGAATGGAAAACTACAGAACTGAAGATTTGCTTCCTTAATCTTTTCTTGACAGACAGCATTTACATCCAAGCTGCATTTTTGTCCTGTGTCATCTGAGAGATAAAGGTATAAACTGTTTTACTTCTATACCCTCTTGATGTCATCTTAGATCATTTTTCTTGTTTCTTTCTCTTTCAACAAAAGTTGATTACCTTTTGTGTACAAAGCCCCTTGTGAGGTGTGCATGATTTAATTTAAACAAATGAT
>RJWT010012103.1:0-22716 GCA_004365215.1 Cuniculus paca
TCACCTTTTTTTAAAATCTCTTTTCCCCTCTTCACCTTCCCCCTTCACTGTCTCCCTCACTTGTTCCCCTTCCCATGTGAACCTGTTCTTCCTGCTTCCCACCATCTCCCCCATTTTGCTCCTTACTTACCCTTTGGGTTTCTCACACAAGAAAAACAATGTGGTATTTAAACTCGTGTGTCTGATTGGGATGCTCTTATTTTAACGCTTTGGTTGCTTCCTATGCTGAAGCTAGTAGCTTCAAAACAGTTAGTCTATCTGGAAACCTTACATCTAACATTAACCACCTCATGAAATACAAAATGTATTTTCAAATGGACTTTAATGTACTAAAAATACAGAACATTAAAATGCTTCAGTATCAAAACAACACATTTTACAACAACCTGGATACTAAAGAATCTTGAATAGCTGCTAGTTTTAAATCTATACTTATTCACTGTTACTTCATTTTACATCTCTCATTTAAGACAATTTGAGTCTTAACTTTATGCAAAGTAAGGTAATAAATCTCAGTTACCACATAATATGTTGTTTCACATAGTATGTACCACAAAAAAGTTCCTTCACAAAACAAAATACTCCTTATGACCAAGACCGACAGTTAACAGAAACATCTTCACACTATGAAACTAAAACTAAGCCCAATGATTTAATAACTTCTTAAAAGTTTTCTCTATAATATAAAATCTGGAAGGAAATCATTTTTATATGATAAAAGTTCTTCTCCAAAAAGATGTATTTCAAGTATACATTATGGTTTTATTGCCAAATTATGCAAGATACAGTTTATTTTTTAGATGTGAATTAATGTATTTTGAAACTATAAACTGGAATTATTGTGTTCATCTGTCACAAGTTTTCAATTCATTTCCTTGAAGTTTTATGAATTTAACCTTTTATGAATTTAACCTCGTTTTATCATTCAACCTTACAAATCAATACAGAAATTGCTTTTGTCAGTAATTAAATGATGTCTGAAATGATGTCTGCAGCAAAATTAACCTTCTGGGATACACATATACATTTTCTTCCTAAGATAAAAGGCACTTTCACATATGTGTGATGTAATGACATTATCCTTTAAAACAGAACTACTTTAAAAAAATAAGGAATCACAATAATATTACAATTCATTTTTTTAAAAAAATCACTTGAGTATAAATAATTTGAATTGACCAACTATGTTAATAGAATGTTTTAAGATATTAAATATAAAGCAAAGGACAAGAAGAAAAAATATTTTCCATGTGGATCAAATTATGTTCTAATTTAGAAGCCAGTTTAAGGTGTGTACCATTTAGGAAAAAATGACTAATCCCTTTCCCATTCAAGATTTCCCCTATAACACTCTCTAGAGTACAACCAATTAATTAATAAAGATAAAATATGCACTATATTTGTTAAAATAAAGATTATGAAGGAATTACATTGATGCAAAGAAAACAAATGTAATTTTTAAATTGTAAGGTCAGAAATTGAGACATCACTAATGGTACATTACCAGTTTCCTAAACTTTACTCCCATCAGAAACATCCAATTTCCAGCACTACTAAAAAGTGAAAACAAGAATTCTCCTGACTAATAAAAACCCTGCTTAGGCTGTGTGTGGTGGCACATGCCCGTACTCCCAGCAGTCAGGAGGCCGAAGCAAAAGGATGTCAGTTTGAGATCAGCCAAGGCTTAATGGTGTGTTTCAAGGTCAGCTGAACTACACAGACAGACCATGTCTCAAAACAACAACAACAAAAAAGACCGTTTAATTTTTAATGGAGACAGTACATGTAAAATACTTAATACTGTACCAAACATACTAAAAGCGCTGAAAAACTTAGTCACAATGAAACAAAAACTTTCCCAAGGATAAATAATCCAACTAATGCAAATACCCATGTGTTGTTACTAAAAATGTGATTTATTTTTAGTACATGAAAATTTTTTTATGTATCAAAACCATCGAAGAAAAAACAAGTATTTAATACAAATTGAAAATAATGGGTAAATAATGAAATAAAATATATGAAATAAAATCTTAAAGCAGAATTTACAGGGTCATAAATGTAGCAAGGTAAAATTTTCAAAAGCATGATTTTTAAATTGTCTTTTAAAATCTGCCTATAATAAATGCTAGTGTGGATTCATTATCAACAAGCAATATGATTCTATGAAAACCAAAACACAATTGATACAAGATAGTTCTTACAAATTGTTAGCACTTCTATTCAAAATGCTAAAACGATAACAGAGTTGCTATCACAGAAACTGGTATTAATAAGACTTAGGCCCTATTATATTTTCAGAATACAAATCTGTAGCTCTCCTTTAGAAAAGTATACATTTGCTTTTTTTCTTCCTCTTTTATTTTCTTAAATATTTATATTATCTTCAAATGCAGAAAACTACCAAGTAAACATCTTAATTGTCTAATTAAATGAAAGTCAAAGGAAAGTAAATAATCCTAAAGGTTTCTATTTAGAGATCACATTTTTTTCTTTCTCTCTTTTTTTTTTTTTTTTTTTTGGTACCAGGAATCAAACTCATGACCTTATGCTTGCCAGGCAGGCACTGTGCCAATGAACTATATTCCCAGCCCAGGTTTCTATTTAAAACCTGCAAATACTGATAGCTCCTACATATGAAAAGTCATAGTGTAGAGGGTGAAACAAGCAGGCCCAGCATTTAACTGAGAAAGAAATTTCCATTAAACAGAAAAGATGCTCAGAGGCTGCAATGCAAATAGGATAAAGAGCGAGGAAACAGTTTGCTTCTCTTCAGCTGTAATGGGACCTCCTCCTCCCTATTAGTTATTTCTCCTTCACCAAATGCTTTCCCATTAAGCTTTCCACAAGGTCAGTCTATGCTCTTAGGACAGTGCATTCACTATTTATTACCAAATGTTATGGATGTGTATCTGAAAACTAATATATCACATTTTATTTAAAAGGATGATGAACACTGAAAGGTCACTATGCACAAACCACTCACCTATCAGGCACGCGTGGAGCAAAACAGGAGGTAGTAGAATGAACACACAGAATGGAGTCGGGCCCCAGTTCCTGGATCTTGGCCCCCACGGCTTTCAGGTCGGTGCGCAGCTCATCCCCTTCTAAAACATTTTCTATCACCACAGGTTCAAAACCTAACCAAGCCAACAGGAAATTTAAATCTCAGTGTGAACTAAAATAAAGGAAAATCAGACAATTCTAGGAAACAGTGCCATTCCACACAACTTTAAGTATTTGTTTGGGTGAACGTTTCTCTAGTAATAAAGACTCAGCTCAGTGTACTCGCTTAGTCAAGGCAGTCAAGACAATGTGGACAACGTGAAGATTCAGATCACAGCTCTTTTTAACATTGTGATATGACAAAAAATAAAATTCTGGAAAGTAAGGAAAGCAAAAATTAAACAGGTATCTACTGAAACAATACAGACACTGATAACAAAAAAGGATGACAAGTCCTGTTCAATTACGTTTGCTCATTCTCTATCATTTCAGTTTTATCCTAGAGTTCTCTTTATTTCAGAGATGAACACAAACAATAATATAATTCAAATACTAAAAAAAAACAAGTCATGAACTTAATGTTTTACCTCTTAAAAAAACTTTAATTTCAGCAGCCTGAGGATCACACTGGTCTTCAACTGAAGTAGTACACTTAACTAGCACATAAAGATCTCCCCTACATATAATCATTATGCAACCTTTAACAATATTCAGATATCTATAAACTTAAAAGTTGGATAGCCAGGCAGGGGGGCACATCCCTAAAATCCCAGTACTCGGGGCTGAGGCAGGAGCATCACCATGAGTTCCAGCCAACCTGGGCTACATAAGTGAGTTCAATGCCGTCCTGCACTACATAGCAAGACCCTGTCTCAAAAAAACAAAAAACAAAACAAAAAAAAGTTGGAAAAAGCAATATATATACCAAATTTTATGTCATGTATGCTTTACCATAATTTTTTTTAAGAAAGGAATATGAAACAGATTTCACCATCTCTATAAGAAAATACTCAAATCTTCTCATACTGGGATATTTAAAACATTGTATGTGCTACTTATCTTCTTTTACCTGCAGTGATCATGGATTTAAAGCAGGACTTCTGGTCTATTCGCGGCCATATGATATACCTTGCTTTTGGTCTTTTGTGTCGTAACGTTAAAAAACACAGGGTTAGACTCATACCAGTTGCCATAGGAACCACAAAGCAATTGGCCACCATAGGAACACCTATAAGAAAACATAAATTACTAATCTCATTTTTTAAAAAAATCCTTGAAGAAATGATAAAAGGTTTTATCAAATAGTAAGAGTTACAGCCTAAGCATTGTTTTTTCTGTACTCATTTTCAAGAACCTCTATCAGATTCATCCTCTGGGCTTATGACTTATATGTATTCATTTTACTACATCCCGTTTTACTGTAAGCATTCTGAAACACCTTCTATGTGTGTCCTTTAAAAAAGCCACTCATTTTTTTAGAAAGAAACATTAATAAAAGAAATCAGAGCCAGGCATGATGGTGCATGCCTGTAATCCCAGCACTTGGGAGGCTGTGGCAGGAGGACTACCATGAGTTCAAGCTCAGCCTGGACTGCACAGCAAGACCCTGTCTCAAAAAAACAAAAAGAAAAGAAAAGAAATTAGGCAAAGATGTGTTGTATGGTCACCCAATATTATGTATTATGATTAAAATGGAACATACCAGCCAACTTTATGATGTCCAGGACCAAAGAATTGGTAATTTTGTTCAAAAGGCTAGAGCCCGCAGCTTTTGGTTGCACAGCAGAAATGTCGCCAGATCGTCCAATTCCATGAATGAGCCTAGGCAAAATAAGAGCCAATAACTGGCAAATACATTCAGGGTTGTAAGTGATCAAACATGCAACTATACAAATACAATTATCAAAATAACACCAGAGATGCTACTTGGTTGTTTTATGTATACTTCATAAACTATTAATAATATGGAAATAGCCTATTTAAATTGAAATGGCGTCATCAATTAAGCTATGGTCCAAAGACAGCGGCCTTCAATTCCTTTTTTTCTCTATGCCCACACCCAGAGTTGCAGTCTAATTCCCCTCTACTTGTATCTGGGCTGGCCTTAGTGACTTGCTTGGCTAAGAATCTAACGAAGTGATGGTCTTAGCTAGGTCCTAAAAAGCCCCAAAGTTTCCACAAGTCCTCTCGAAAAGCTTGCTCTTCAAGCACTTACTCTCAAAATCCAACTGTCATGCTAAAAAGAGCCCATGCCAAAGAGGAAGGTCATCTAAGCTCCTGGGCTTGTTAGCTGGTCAACTTGAATAAACTGCTCACTTGAACCTTCACATGACTAAACTCGATCACAACGGCCCCGGAAACCCAAAACAAAACACCGTGCTGAGCCCAGTAAACACACAGAACTATGAGAAACAGTCACACAAAGTGCAATGGAAATACAGAATGCTTAACATTTTAAAAATTATTAGAGTGAAAGACACATTACCATTAATTGCCCTCAAAATATTCTCTTTTGCTTTGAACACACTTTATTCCATCACTCTTTGCCCCTTTCTGAAGCTGCTCTGGAAATCCTTTTTTGTGAGGATCTTTACATAGTAATGTTAAAAAAAAAAAAAAGCAAACCACAAAACAAAGTGAAAATTGCTGCTGAGTGTAACCCAACAGAAAGGCAGGCTTGTAAAAATATTATAGTGTGTCTTCACCTTATTCACTCCATCTGGCACCATGTGATTTCTTGACCAAAATCAAAATAATCATGAAAGAAGCAAATGTTTCCAATCAACTCAGGACATTGAGACAGCCACAACAGCACAACTAAAGACACTTACAAAAGGACTTTCAGGACTGCTCAGAGGAAGAGTAACGGACAAAGTGGGTTTGAAGCACAGGGGAGGATTCTGAGGAAATTAATACATTTTATAAATACATTTATAAAAATCTATAATATACCTTCTAAAAATTTAAACATGCATCATATTTTTCAATCGTATTTCATAAAACATTTTTTAACCCATTAAGTTTTGGGGAGGTTTGCTATGCAACATAAGAAAATTGGAATACAGACAATATTAAATTGTATTTTTTCCTTTTCCCCTGACCACAGCAGTGTGCTATATCCCCATGGGGATGAACTGATGCTTAAAAAAATGCACTAATATACACTTCACGAAAATTAATGAATGCTAGGTGTAGCGGCACATGCCTGTAATCTCAGCACTTGGAAGGCTGAGGCAGAACTGCTGAGAGTTTGCGGCCAGCTGGACTACAAAGTGAATTCAAGGCCAGCCTGAACTGCATAGTGAAACCCTAGTTCAAAAAACAAAAAAAAACAACAAAAAAAAAAATAGAAATAAAGAAAACTAATCAGCAAATCCACTCATTTTAACAGTGTTAATCATTACTTAAATATACTTTTAAATGTGCTTCAAAACAAAAAATCCTTCATAATCTGAAACAATCTATAATTTATGGTCAGATAAACCTAAAATGCTGTATAATGGGACTATCACAGAACACTAGGTTGCACTTCCTTACCACTAAATCCTCATAAATAAACCATTTACAAATATTATCAACTATGCTATCAACCTGTTTGTAAACATGGAATCTTCAACCAATTTATACATTCATTATCACTAGTTTTGCCTGTGGTGGTTTCAATCATGCCTAGGAAAATTTCAGAAATTTAAGAATAGTTAAGGAATTTATATCTCACAGGAAGACAAAGAAATAAATGATATTTAGAACCATTATTAATTAATAAGTAAATGGTAATCAGAATTGATAAGTTTTCTGAAATAATGGAAAAGAAAAATATAATTTAACAATCTACTACAAGCTTGGTGTGGTGGCATATGCCTGTGATCCCAGCACTTGGGAGGCTGAGGCAGGAAGATTGCCACGAGCTGGAGGCCAGCCTGGGCTACCCAGTAAAACCCTGTCTCAAAAAATTAAAAAGAAATAAAAATTTTAAAAAACAATCTAATACACCTTGTCCTCTATTTACCATAACTAAACTGTTATCAGAATTGATGGAAAGCATTCTGAAATAATGCAAAAGAAATAATGTGACTCAATAATCTGTACCCTGTATCTATGACAAGAAAAAAAGAGTACATATAAAACGAGACTCTGCTTAGATACAGATGAACAATGTTTTATTAAAACTTTAACTATAAACCATTCCCCAAGAAAACCTTCGCCGGGGTGTAAGTAGAGTACTTGTGAGAGGCCCTTGGTTCAATCTCCAGCATAGAGAGGAAAACTGGGCGGGGGTGGCAGTGGGTGTGTTGTAATATTAAAAAGAAAAATATCAAAAATTATAAGCAACCATAACGTGTTTTAAACTTGTTCACCAAACAGGTTTACTAGTTTAAACATTCTTATCAGAACATGAGGCCTGTGCTGTTAATCTCCCAGAAGCTCACAGGGTGACCAGCACACATCGGTATTTGAACTCTACTATATCTGAAAAGCACCTGTATTTGGTTTACATGCCCATCTAAACGGACGACTTTATCATTTAATACGTTGAATACTGTCGCCATTATTTTACCCTCAAAAGGAAGAAATGTTTTCACGTTTACTTGAAAAAAAAAATACCTGTAATGACGACGAGCAACTAACGCAGATGCCACTCTCCCTTCCCTTTCTCCCACACCACAGTTGCCCAAGAAATTGTTGCTATCCATGATTGCAAGTTCATGTAAAAAGAGTTCCAGCGTACTTTCATCCCAACCATCCTCTGGACACTTGCCCTTTAAAGATAAAAAAAAAAGTTTATAATTATATCTAAGAAAATCCTACAAAAATATATTTTAAAACTTCTAAAATATGTATCTTGCCATGCTTCCTGTTTTCCAAAAGTCACACATAAATTCAGCACTATAAAGAAACCTCGGCTTGGCAAGATATTCTCATTACATGTGATTGTGACTATCTGCAAGTTGTGAGGCGAGGAGATAAAAGCATTCGCTAAGGTCTACTCAGATTTTTAAAGGTCATCAAGTGAGAGAAACACCACAGCCAAGGTGAAAATTCAAGGTGTTCCAACCAGGGGTTGTCAAACGGTAGTGAAATTAACTGCAAGGCTGGCAGGGGCAAGACCTGTGAAGTTCGGGGGAAACAGCAAGGTTCAGGCTGGCAAATCGCGGTGCACAAACATCACGTGCACACATCCTCAATACCGAGGAGCGATGAAAGAAAAGAACTTTGCTCTTTCAGCAAATAAAAGTAAGCCAGCCGTGGACTTCGCCTCACTTCTGCAATCCCAAGATGGAGAAAGGGGACTCCGGACCCCAACCCCTAAAAACACCCTGTGGGTTTCCCCAGCCTTGGCGAGACTGAGCAGGAAGTGAGAGCCCAGCCGCGACAGTCTGGGGCAGGTCTCAAACAGCACGCAGCAGCGCGGAGGGGGACCCGGCGCTAAGCGGGCGCTGGGCGGAGCCTCGGGGCGCGGCGGCTGGGGAGGGGACCGACACCTCGGTACCTTCTCCAGAAGCTGCCGTACGAGGTGCTCGTGCGAGCGGCGGGCCTCACAGCCCTGCCGCACGTAAGCCGGCGACACCAGCCGCTCGCCCGCCGCGAAGGCGTCGCGGTTCATGGCGGCTCTAGCGCCCCCGGGATAAAGTGAAGCGCTGTCAGCTCGCACAGCACACAAACACACGACGGAACCAGAATGCAACTCGCCGCCTGGACGGTACGGCAGGGCCTAGGGACCAAACAGAAGCACAAACCAACGCGTCCCACTCCTGCACATGCGCAGACTACATGAGCGGGGCTCCCGGAAGCCTTAGTATTTGAGGATGCGCAAGCGCGTCTGCGCGTTTGGATGGCTTCAGACTGAGGGAAAGGCGGTTCTCGCTGCCCCTGATTGGTTTCCTTAAACCTTTGGCTTTTTGCAACCGGACTGAGACTTCAAGGACTATGCACTTGTGTGGAAGAGTTGAGGAGACAGAAGTGCATGGGTTTTACAAGTAAAATGTCTCGAATTGCTGTGTTCTAGTGCTGTTGGTTGGCTGACATCTGCATAGAGTCTGTGCTTCAACCTTTACTTAGTCTGTTGGATTCTAGAACCTTCCATGTGTGCCTTCAAGCGTTTCAACATTTACTACTCCGCATTCCTGTTCTCCTTTTCACTACAGAACTTTTAGCTGTCACCAACTACCTGACCACACACACGCGCGCGCACACACACACGGACGTGTGCGCGCGTGCGCGCGCAGCCCAAGGCAAACTCTTTAAAAAGCAGAGCTTTCATTTGTGTTGCAGGACCCCCAAACATCAAACATTGTATCCAGAATACAGCAGAAGCAAAGAAAAGAAAAAAAAAAAAAAGAAGAATAGAATTAATGAATTACTTTGACCATTGAACAACCTGGTGGTAAGCGTTGGAGATAGAGAAATAGAAGGATCCTAGATTCGATTTTCTTGTACGCTTCACCTTAGGTGAGCCCACACCAATCCCTGGCATTGGCCGCCCCAGGTGCTGTGCTGGAGCCCTTTTGCACTGTTTCATAATTGATTGCAAGAGCTGATTAAATGTTTGGTAGATTCGTGAGCTAGTTTTTAAATACAGACACTCTTAAAAGTTAAATTGGATAAGCTTACACAGTGTTAAAAGCAAAAGTAATATACTGAAAAATCACTTCCTGTTCAGCACATTTTTACTTTTACCTATGTTCTGGATTTTTTTTTCATCCATTGTGTCTGGGTGGTGGAAATACTTCTGCATATCTCTTCCCAACTCAACTCCCTATTAGTGACATCTTGTTGGTAGCTGGAAATTAACTCTGGTGAGAGTGTTTTCATCACCGAAATCAGCACATTCTACAACGCAGAAGTGCACAAGAAATAGGTTATTTGTTAAAGTTCCAGAGCGCTCTTCGTTCAGAATCAAGTTGTGTTTGCTCTAGACGTTGTTTTGTCCATTATTTTTATGTATACCCAGGTAAGGGTCTTGACACTAGAATGCTGTGGCCTTAACAGCTTACTAACATAGAAAAAATAATTAGAGCCTGAAGAGTAAATATATCCAAACATCCAAATATCCCTCAAGGCAGAGCTAAGGAAACACTCAAATCTATGAGTATAATTGAAGGCCTTATAGTCAAAATGTTTGAATGCTTCAGTCTTATTGGTGAGGAAACCAGATGGGTAAGGATATTTTTCAAAGCTTCAGCACAAGCAACAAAATTTTGACTCTTGCTTCATGTAGTGCCTAACCCAAATACCATATTGGCATCAATTCTGCCTGGAGCCACTTGGTTCACTGTAGTGTATCTTCGCACAGCCCTTTTCAGTCTACCTGTATACCATAGCCAGGTCCATTGACATCTTTCAGACCTCTAGACAGGATAATAATATATCTAGACAGCCATATCCCAGGGGTTTACTGATGCCCTGTCTAGTTTTCACAGTTCCTCAAGCAAGTCTTGAAAGTTATAAATTTCTCTTATGATTTACATTTGATTATAATATGTAGCTAATTCCCTACTTTACTTATAGAACAAGAAGTTTGGCAAAAAACAAATTCCATGTACTTGATTTCAGCTTTGGGAAAGGGATATAAAGGGTACAGAGTTTATGTGTGTATATGTGTATGTCGTCTTGCTTTGTTTTGTGTGAGGTGGTTTTATTTTTTGTTTACATTGCTGGGGGTGGAAGTCAGTGACACCCCATCCCTGACATAAAGTTTAATAAATTACAACTTTTCCAAAGCATAGTCCGTTATTTCAAACAGGCCATATTTAAAGACAGAAAAATGAAGCCTTTCCTGATAAACTATAGACCATCACACTAGTCCTAGACCTTCCACAAAACAGCAATTGACGGGGTTTCTATGTTTAACTGGATACCCCAGACAAATTTTCCAAAATTACATCATCTCTTTGTGAGTTGCCAGAGTCCTCAGGAAGAAACTTTCTCTTGTGGGATCTAGACATGGGACAAGTCTTCTGTATCCCAAAGAAAGTTCTTCAGCTTCCCTCATTGGGCATCACTAACTACAAGACCCCTATTGTCTATTTGTACAGAAGCAATCTGGGTAAGCCCTCAAATTTTAACTCAACTTCATGGGAACCACAAAATACCTACAGCTGGCTGATCCAAATGTAGGGATGTTTGTAACCAACTGACTACAAGTATTATAAAATACAGTAGTACATTTCTTCCTTCTTTCTCCACGGCCACCACTTCGCTTGACTAGGCAAAAAACAACCTATCACTTACTATATATAGCCTTACTCTTGAGCTGGTTGCAAAGCTGTAGTAATAGCTGCTGCTAAAACATACAAACAAAGAAAAACTTCTCAATACTTCAGCTGAGCCAGGTTTAGTTCTGTTGCTTGATCTCAGGGTCCCTCAAATGAACATCACTACTGACTGAGAATACACAAGGTTTTTCAGCTGGTATATTTACTTCTTATATTTTTACTCTCTTCCTCTCATTTTATATTCACCTCTACAATGCCCTGAATGCTCCAATCGTAGCAAAGGAGTTTTGTGAGGGTCTTAGCTCAGCGACTTTCTGTAACTTGTTCAGACCTAGAGAATCCCTTTAAGAAGCCGAACCTAATATTATTTGTCACTGATTTATGTCTGAAAATTGAACTTGGAAGTTATCAAGGAGGATATGCTAGCAGAAATTGAAGCTGTCCTTCAGAAGGTCAGTCTTCACCTGGCCATGTTTGCACAGGCTGTAGTCCCAACTGCTGAGGAGGCTGATGTAGAAGAATCATTTAATCCTAGGACTTCCAGACCAGCCTGAGTAACATAGTGGGACCCACCTCAGAAATAGAAATCAAAAACAAACAGAAAAACCCCACTGAAATGTTGTGTTCTACCTGAGGCAATAATTAGCACATTGCTAGATGACAGTACATTTGCTAGAGCTTGTTGGGTATCAGAAGACCAGAGAGTAAACATATATTCAGAAGGCAAATAGGCTTGGAGAACAGTATTTAGAGACTTTGCTCGGAGAATGACTTCAAGATGCTTTGGGGGGATAAAGGTTTCTCATCTCTATCAGAACACACATCTAAAATGAACAAAAAATTAAGGAACTTTTAAATGCAATCCTATTATTTCTCAGCCCTTTGCCTAAGATCAAATGTAGCCATGATCCTATTTCTTGGGTTTGTGGCTGTATAAAGGCTCTACGTATATTAATACAAAAAAAGATGAAATGGAAGCTAAAGAAAATGACAGTTCATTGTGCCAAATAAGCAGCCTTAACCAATAATAAACTTTAACCATTCAAAAGTTCCAAGGTTAGATCTCTGAGACATAGAAGGGGGAGGGAACATAAAAAAGAATTAAGATGTGTCATATACATGTAGCAACTCCCCTTGTTGGATGTAATAATTATAAATGTAAACATGTTGTAATAAAAAAATACAGTGAAACAAAAATAAAAAGAGAAGCCTGTACAAAATAGCAATGTTTAGCCCCTGACTTTGAAAAGAAAGCATGGGGAAAATCTGGTTGTACTTTTTACTCAGATCATTTCTGAAAGTCCCAAAACATTTGCTTGGTGTATCAGATGGCTTCAAATGAAAATTAAAATACTCCATGAAATCATTCATCATGGTATACTCAAATTAAATCAACATTAATTGGGAAATGTTAAAAACACAGTTGGGTTCGCTTTGGGGTCATGTGTTGCCTGTCAGCAGCATAATCCTGGAAAAATCTATGAAAGTGGGACATGGCCCAGAACCAAAATGCCAATGACTTTCACCACTTTAAAGTTGACATTTTTCTTTTCTTTTTAAATTCCTATCGCTTCATTTCAAAATCTTATATCACTTCTACTGTTTTGTTCTGTTTTTATTTTTTTTTATTTTAAAGATAATAAAATCCAGCAAAACCAATCAAAATAAAGCAGTGAAATTGGTACAGAACTTTGAAGCAGGATACGAGGAAAACAACAATGGCTACCATAGTATATCTTGTTATCTTCACAATAGTTGTCCATTCCATCAGATACAGCGAAATCAGACCAAAACAGAATAAAACCAATCAAAACAGAACATTAAATAAAGCAAAACAATCGGAACAAAACAAAACAGTGAGAACAATATTGGACTTCAAAGACAAGATAGAAGGAATTCCCCCATATTTGCTACATTGCATACTGTCATCCTCCCAATAGATGGCTCAGACTGCTGGACCAAGGCCTGCAAATCGAATCAACCAAACAATACAAGCATTCAGTTGCTTTTTGTACCTCAGTTGCTATCAACTCAGCCGGTTGAACCAGCCGGTTGCTTACGTGGGGAGGGGGGTGCGGTGGGAGTAGTTGGTGATTCTCAGCCTGCATGTTGGTAAGCTCAAAGGAGGTGCTATCTGAGTTTTCTCTTCCTCGACCCCACTTGGCTTGTGTGGCTTTCCAGAAAGCCTGGCTCGTTGGCCTCTTGGCAGGCTCCTCCCAGTCCTAGCATGGCCAATTCTCAGGAGGCGCTGACTTCTCTCCTTTCTCTCTCTCTCTTTTTTTTTTTTTGAGACAGTGTCTTGATATGTATTCCAGCCTTGACTTGAACTCAGTAGCACAGGCTGGCCTCAAAGTCACAGCAATCCTCCTGCCTGTCAAGTGCTGGGATTACAAGCATGCACCACCATACCTGGCTAAAATTGATTTTTTAAAAAATGTTTTAGTTATTGTATACCTATTTCCTGGGTGGTCTGCAACATTTCCTTGCCAAAATTTATAACCCTTACAGTCTCATTTTATGTTTTCAATCTGAAGCAAAACAACTTTTATACCAAGTAATCGGGATATACATTTCACGCAAGTACTGTAAGGTATTACCCCATAGTCAATTATAAAGTTATAAAAATAATCTGTAATTTTTACCAAAATGACACTTACCACCTACGATCTTCTGGAGAGGTTAAAAGAACCAATGGCATCCTTAAATTTAGGTTACCCAAACTTTGAGAAACCCTTGAACTCCTTGAGAAAAGGTATCCCTACTCCTACATGCTTAACATCCATGTGGTCCATTCCCGTAGGGATATATAGCCTCCCCCCACATGACTTGTCACCTGGAAAGCACATGCATTTAAAGATTTCACCTCTGATCATAGACACTGTGGACATAGACATATCAAAATACTGTAGAGGATTCATGTACTATACCCAGTCCTATCACCAAGATCACTACACCATTATTCCCACAACATCTTCCTAAACAGACTTTTCATGATCTTCAACAAGGAAGCTACATCTATTGGAAGCACTGTCAGAGAGAAGCTGTTCTTGAATTGTACTGGAGGGAAATTTATCTAGTATATCAACAACAGGCCCAACAGTGTAACTCCAGGGAGTCAATATTTGGGCTCACATTTCAAAATGAAAGAATCAATTCAGAATTCTACACAATGGAAAAGCTAACCCAACAAGGTACTTCAAACTAAGGATTCTCAAAAGATCTTCCAGAAGTGGCCAATCTTCTGAAGTCATCAGCTGACCCAAAATCTTCAGAATAAGCTGGTGACTTCAAATAATGGACACATTCCTTCCAAGATATTAGGCTACGGTCCGTCTCATTGTTGTTGTTAATCTGCTTGTTTATAATCATTCTTCTCATTCTATATAGACCCCTGGCTTCTGTCCTCCCTTCTGTCTTTCTTTTTATTCCCATAAAAATTATTAGGCCAGAACATATTTATTCTAATGCCATTCTTAGTTGCACCAACCATAGCTGTGTCAGTCTTGCTTACTGCTGGATGTACCATGCATTACCAGACCCCCATGATAAAAATCTCTTTGAGCATTTCCAATCTCATTACACAAGACCGTAGGAAAATACAACCAATGGTGTTCACATTTGCAATTACATGGACAAATGCTCTTAAATGAATCAACCTATAATTTTGCTACTGTCCCTCTCTCCTTGAAAAAGAACTGTGATGACAGTATTGATGAAACCCTAGTTATTTCTAAACTTGAATTCAATAATCTTAGAAAGGTGATGAACCAGATACTTGCCAGTGGAAGAGACTAACTGAAAACCAAATATGAATACCAACCAATGAAAACCCTTGGTTCCAACCTTGCGTGATAGTAACTCTTTCTCTGCATCTTCATGTGTCCCTACTGAATACAACTTTCTTTTGGCCAAGACATCTAATCCTGTTTGGCTCAGACTATGTACTGGGGAAACAGTATTACCAACATGTGTCTGTACATAGATGCTAGTTCTATAAATCAGCAAGACTAAAAGTCTTAATCTTACATAAACTCCAAAGTTAGACTATTCATAATTATTCAGGCACTCACTCTGCGGGAATTACTGATTCAGTATTCATGCTGGTGAGAATAATACAAGTAGAAAAGACTGCAAGAAACTTATCCTTATCTCAAGTAAGAGCTGTCAGTGATGCTACCCCTGGACTAGGTAGAACACAGGTCAGTTGCAGTTCATTCTCATGAGCAGGGGTGGGCAGTCACATTGCTCTAGATTTCTTCTTGACCATCCACAGTGGCATCTGTGCTATTCCTAAAACATCATGCTATACTTGAATCAGTGAAAAAACAAGGTAGAAAAGGTGCTATGTAGCCTTAAGGAAAAAGCTGTTTGGCTGTTTTAAATCGATCCTCATGGCCTGCAATATTTGTTCTCTGGACCTGAGTTAGTCAGTTGGCTTCTTGTTTCTGAAGCATCTTAAATGAACTATTACCTGTTCTTTTTTTTTTTGTCATAATTCTTATGAAGCTGGTTCTTTGTTTACATTCTATTTAGAATAAAAAAATCTTGATTTTTTTTTTGTATGTGGAACCCAGGGCCTCATGCATGCTAGGCAAGCACTATACCTCTGAGCCATATCCCCAACCACTAGAGTCTTAAATTCTCTGCAGTCATTCTGTCATCAGATTATCATCATAATGTTAAAAAAAAGTCAAAAAGATGTCACAGTAAAATTGACTATGGAGACAATGGAACAATCCCCAAGAGCTAAAGACCTGGATCCCTAGTCTTCTCTAAATTGGTCAACCACTTGCAAGTAACAGAACAACAAAAATATGGGATTCAGAGACCAAATATATAAGATGAGTAATTAGGGAAATAGACTCAGTATGTCTTAGTCCATTATGTGATATTATGACAATATAACATAAACTAAGTGACTTATAAACAACAAAAATTTATTTCTCACAGTTCTGGATGCAAGGAAGTCCAAGATCAAAATACTAGCAGGTGCAGCAACTGGCAAGGAGATGCCTTCTGGTTCATAGATGAATGACTATCTTCTCTCTGTGTCCTCACATGGCAGAAAGGGTGACAAATCTCTCTGGAAGGTCTCTTGAAAAGAGACCCCACTTGTGAGAGCGCTGTCCTCAGGACCTAATCACCTCCCAAAGGTCCTGCTTCCTAATACCATAACCTGGAATGTTAGGACTTCAATATATTACCTTTGGGAGTTGAGGAATATGAGCATTCAGTTTACAGCAAAAAACAGGATTAGCAAAAGACTAAAAGGGAGTCCAATTATAGAGGCCAAAACACTGCAAGAGGGAAGTATAAGGGGAGATGGATAGTGGCAAATGAACAGAGAGAGAGAAACAGCCAGATCTGCAATAGAGATTTTGAGGTGCAACACTGAGCACTCCAGAGGAAACACAGCCTCCATTTCCCATGAAATATTTAGGAAAGTAGTCTTTCCTTGTTCATTGTCTGTGGGGTTTGGTCTATCTGAAGGGTTCCTTGAGGCATCAAATCCTGCTTTATGGGTGGGTGCAGAATGAAAGTCAGCTCAAAAGGATCTAGTCCCCACTGATTTACACTGACATGAGCTGACACAGTCTGTGTGCCAGATCCAGCTCCGAAGACTACTGCAGTCACTCATCCAATCCTTCCAGCTACTCTATGACATAAGTGCTGTTTTCCCCACTTTATTTTACAACTGAAGAAGCCAAGCCCCAGAGAAACCAGGTGAAATCCCACCAGCAGTCAAGAGAAATAGGATTTGGACCAGGGTGTCTGGCTCTTGGGAGTATGCTCTTTCCAATCATCCTGGGGCTGCCGGGGCCAAGAAACAATTCATGGCTCAGGCTTTGAGCAGGTAACTACTGTGCAGCCTCGGGCTTCCATCCACTGGGATCTGGATGGAATGACAAGAATATGGTCAGAAGGGGAGAAAAGATATGTTGCCAAGGGCTGTATTACTCAGTTAAAAATATCCATTTCCCTTTTCCATTGGCAGGAAAGTACATCCAGTCATATTGGTAGCAGAATTTCTTGATACTCAACTGCAGCAGCATTGGAAAAATCAGGACACATCTTTGACTCTTCTGCTTCTCTACCACTCACTTGTATCTTGTCATTCCTCACCCTGACCCCTCATGTCCATCTCTCCCACCACCTAACCCAGGCTGGGTGAATGCGGTAGCCTCTACCTCCAACCTGCTCATCATCTCCTTGTCCCAGTCCAAATCCCATTCAGTTATGAGAATGATCTCTTAGTATGTACACACAACATCCTCCCCTTGCTTGGAACGCTTCAATCTTTGCCCATCACATTGGGCATACAATCTCAACTCCGTGCCTTGACCTTTGAGGCCCTGCAAAGTCTGGCCGCACTGATATTGAGTAACAGTCCTCCTCTGGCTGGTGGGCTCCTATCCTGCTGACCTCTTTGCAGACCCTGCCACACACCATATTTTTCTTTTTCCACCTTTGAGCCTTCCCACCTGCTGTGCCCACTGCCCTAAATGTTCATCTCTTCTGTATAACTGCCTCTGGTTTTTCCTTCAGTATCAACGTCCCATCCCCTGAGAAACCTTACCTGACCACTTTACCCAAGTAAGAGCCTGGTTTTGAAGAATCGATTGCTTGCATAATGTCTGGGTTGGAAACTTCTGGAAGGCAAGAACCATGACCATTTATTCACCTGCTTTTCTGAGCATTTATCACAGTGCCAGAACATAATAAGGATTCACAAATATTTTTGAATCAGTAAATGACAGGACCGGGTTCAGGAATTGCTGATCATTTGGTTACTGAATGAACACAGACATGGAGAGAAGAGAGCAAGCAGGGACCAGACATGAATAGGTGACACTTTGTTCTGAAGGTGTTTTATATTGAGGAGCTGTTTTCCAATGGCAGATGCAAATAGACAACTAACGATCACATTGCTTTCCTGTTCCACTCACATGTGTTTTAAAATGTTTGGGCTAGAGGAAATCACAAGTCTCTTAAGAGGCAGGATCTGGCTGTTGTCAACCTCATTAATGAGACCTCTTAAGCAATTTGAAGCAAAATCACTCCATACCAAGCCAAGCTTCAAAGAGCGGTTGGAAAAGGGAAGTAAGGAAGTAGAAGAATCAATAAGTAGGTTGCTGAGAAAAATCTCTCGTGATTAGAAAAAGGAGAAAGGATGTAGTAATTACAATTTAAGACTAAGAGACTTCAGAAAGTAGGGCCGTGCCTTCATTTTCTCTATTTCCGGTGGAAAGTAATGAAATAAAAGTAGATGTGGCTGCAGCAGAAAGCCGTTTAAGACCTTCCCCAGGATGAAGAAAGCAACTCTCTCCAGAGGGAAGAGAGGGAGGTAGAGAAAGCTTCCTCTGGACATTAGAATGGCACAGACAGTTCCAACTCCCCGTAAAAGCAGGAGAAAGAGGAAAGCTATGGGCGACCCGTCAGGAGCCTGTGAACATGACTGTGGTGGACCTTGCTGACCCTTGTGTTTCCGTGTCCGTGACTCCAGTGTGGCGGCAGGTGGTGAGGCAGGGGACTGCTAAGAGTACGTCTCTAGCATCAGGCAGGTGGAATTCAGAGACTGGCTTCATTTCTTTTTCTAGTGAAATTTGTGCTAGGCTTTGGCTCATTCTTCTGTGAAAGAAGACAGTAATGATGAGAGATGGTGACAATGATCATAGATGTCACAAGTAGTCATAGCCCTGGTAGTGAGTACACTAGCTAGGTATGTGGTGGGCATAGATTGTCTCCCTCCACCTTCTTACTAGGGGCTAGAAAACACCGAACTACATTCTGCACACACTCTCCCAGCCCACATTCTAGAAGGAGATTAAATTTGGTCATTTGGATTGTATAGTCATCCCTCTATATCTGCAGGTTTCACATCCACAAACTCAACCTACCCATAGGGCTGGGGATTTAGCTCAGTGGCGCAAGCGCCTGCCTGGCAAGGGTGAGGTCGAGAGTTCAATTCCCCGGGACAAAAAAGAAAAAAACTACTCATGAAACAAAAATATTCAGGGAAAAATTGTATTTGTACTGTACAGATTTTGTCCTTTGTCATTGTTTCCTAATCTATTCTGGTCATTATTTCCTGAACAGTGTAACTATTTATATAGCATTTACATTGCAGTAGGTATTATAAATAACCTAGATATGATGTAAAGTATACAGGAGGATGAAAATAGATTCTATGTAAATGCTCCATTTGTATAAAGGACTTGCACACCCAGGGCTTTTAGTATCTGCAGGAGTCCTGCATTCAATTCCCATATATATCCAGGGGCAACTGTCCGCCCTGAGGTGTGGGAGGTGGAACCAATGGAAGGCAACTCTCCCAGTCCATTCAATCCTTTGTTGTCATCAATATTATTTCCCATGGCTGACACAATATCTAACACAATTTAATGGAGAAGTTTAATTTAGCTCATGGTTTTGGGGAATTCAGTCATTATCAGCTGGCTCTGAAGTAGGATATCATGGTGGAAAGGTATGGCAGAACAAAGCTACTTAGTACCTGATGGCCAGAGAACAGAGTAAGGGAACAGCTGCAGAGAGGAACAAGTGAGAAAGCATATACAGCACCCAAGATCACACCTCCCTGACCCACCCACACACACCCAGGAGCCTGCTCTGCTAATCTGCTAGGCATTTCTTAATTCAGTGAGGTCCACATATCAGGATTAATGGTAACAATTTGCAAACCAGACAGTAGAAACAGGTGGCTTTTTGATGTGCAGCATCCACTCCAAAGCCTTCTGGGTGCCTGGAGCAGTGTGATAGGGCCACATGCCTTCTTTGACACCAGAAATGGTCTCCGGAGTAGGGTGTTGGAATCAGTAGCCCTTGCAGTGGCCTCCAAGGCGGTAGCTCCCCAAGTGGGCCAGGTCAGCAGGATGCTAGGAGTCATTTCTAGAAACCTAGCCTAGAACCCCTGTGCTGAGATCTTCAGTTATTTTTTAAATATTTTGTCTCCTGCACTCAAGTTTAAAGTTAAAAATATCTAAAGTTGTTTCTGTTTGCTGCGCTCAATGTTTTTCTTTAATTTTAATTTTTCTTAGTACATGTTTGCAGTTCAAATGATTACATTATAAGTAGTTGGTACATGTTCATAACACATCTTAATTGTTTTTGCATTCCTTCCCCCTGCCCTACCTCGTTCCTATCTGTCTCTTAGTCCCTTTCTCATTTACAAAAGATCTATCTCCCCACTTCCTATTATCTATCTCTTATTTTATCCTTTAATTTATTTATACTTTGAGTTTCTTATATAAGAGAAACTATGCAGTATTTAATCTTCTGTGTCTGATTTATTTCACTTAGCATTGTGGTCTCAAGGTACATCCATTTTCCTACAAATGACTCAAATTTATCCTTCTTTATGGTAGAGTAGTACATCACTGTGTATAAATACCATATTTTCTTTATCCTTTCATCTGTTGGTAGACATATAGGCTGCTTCTAAGATTTAGTTATTAAGGATTGTTCTGCTATAAACATGAGTATGCATACATCACTGTAGTACGATGTTTTTAACTCTTTCAGGAAAAAACCTAAATAGCTGGTCAAATGGAATTCCTATTTTTAGTTTTTGAAGAATCTCCTTTCTGATTTTCATAGTGACTGTACTAATCTTGACTCTTCCAATAAGTGGTCACATTGCTTTCTTTCACAATCACAACTGTATGCTCTACTTTTATAAGTGAAAAAAATATTTTTTAAAAGCATCATTCATTTCACCTGCTCGTGTTATTATTTTCCTGAATTACTAACACCGCTGTTGTGTCTGTCAGGGGATCTCTAAAGGGGCATGGCTGGGGTCCTCCATAATGACCCTCTGCTTCTCTTCAGGTCCTTGCCTTCACTCTGGCAAAGAATGAAGGAGTGGGGCTCAGCAGAAAATGGGGGAGTCAAGACTGCAACAACATGAAGAAAAAGTTTATTTAAAGTGTGGCAAGTGCAGAAAAACTGAAGGAAAGCTGTCTTTAACAGCAGCGTGATGCTGCAAGATAGGGGGCATCCCGCTTGGGGTGCCCAATGACTTTGAGGTGCATTTCATACTTATAGGGGTAAGCTGGTTTCTAAAAATAACTGATTGGTGCAATCTAGGCCAATCAGGGTCTTACCATTTCTCGCCGGGAAGAGCACAAGTTCAGTTGGGGATTCCTTTAGCATACAGTAATGTAACACATTCATAAGGAGTACATTTCTCAAGTATATGGTAGGTTACATTTCTCAAGTACAAGGTACACAAATAAGCATGTGATGATTTTATGGTGCCGGCCGTCAGGATCTCACCCTGTATTTCATTGGTTTGTTTGTTTGTTTGTTTGTTTGTTTTTTCCTATGCCCCTCTAATCTGCCCTTACACCATCAGGAAGACTTACTAACAACCCCATCCTTATGTAACAAAGGCAAAAGCATCACCACTCCCTGGGGGCCATGTGCCCAAAATGCACAGTTATGCTGGGAAAGGAATAGAGTCAAGAGAGCAGACTCCACAACCCAAAACCAATAAAGTGAAAAAGTGAAATGCAGTAATCATGTTTTAGGGAATATTGAAAATAAAGAGGTGGACTATTGATGATTCAACATAAGTCTCCAGTCAACTTGGCCAAGTCAGCTTTTTAATTGGGGTGACTCACCATGCCTCAGTGGTGACTGTACTGCTTAAAAATAACAGCTCCCTTTGCAAAGGGCTCAAATCCTGTTTGGAAGAAACAGGAAGTAAACTCACTGTCCAACCTTCTCATCTCAATTCAATTTCCCTTTGATAAAAGATGTTTGTGTGAGAGGAGCTAAAGATGGCAGAACAGTAAGCAGCAGAGTAAACAGTCTCTCTGAGAGAAACAGTTCAGATGCTGGAATATAACATCATGGAGAGGACAAGAAGGAAGGAAGTGGGTCCCCTGAACCAAGGAAGAATCTAAAATATGAATTGAAG
This sequence comes from Cuniculus paca, assembly GCA_004365215.1. Taxonomy (NCBI): domain Eukaryota; kingdom Metazoa; phylum Chordata; class Mammalia; order Rodentia; family Cuniculidae; genus Cuniculus; species Cuniculus paca. The sequence continues at coordinate 22,162 of RJWT010012103.1, forward strand.
CCCACAAAGAGAATAAAAAGAACTTAAAGAAAGAAGAAGGTGGTGTCTGGCAGAGCCTCAGCCTGGAGCCAGATTCACCCTGCCAGAAGACCTGCTGAGCCTGGAGACGCGTGGTCGTGGTTGTGATCATGGTCGCAGCTGTGGTCGACCCCAGAGGTCTCTGCGGAGAGGCGCAGGAGTGAAGGAGAGTGGCAGACACAAAGATCTGCACTGGCTGCTGGTGAGTGCTTGGAATTCCACCCTACCCCCACCCCACTGGAGAGAGTGATCAGCCGGGCCCCATCTTGGAGTCGGGCGGGTTATGCCCGCCCGGGGCCAAGACTGCTAACTACTGGCATCAGCACCAGGTTGTGGGCGGACCCGCGGAAGCTGATTGGTTGGAGATTGGCTCCCATGCGCGTTTCAGACAATATCACTAAACTGCTTAGATTTGCAAGGCTTGACCAGGTCTGCTCCCATGCAAACCCCGGGTGGCTTGGTGCCCAGTTCAATGCAGAGACACAGACACCCAACATCAGATATATGTAGCCAGCACTGGCTAGAAAATACAAACAG
>RJWT010012104.1:0-22725 GCA_004365215.1 Cuniculus paca
TAATCATTGGAAGAGAGCATGTAACTTTCTCCACCTTATTGAGAGAAAACATGATAACCTGGAGTACAACTTATAGAGTCAGTTTTTAATTATGTACCGAGTGGACTCTTAGAATGAAGTCAAAATTGCCCATATTGCAAGTGATTTGACTTTTGTGAACTATAGTTGAAAGCCTAAAGTTAGATATTTTACTTAAACATTAATTAAATAAAATGTTAGTGCTTTTAATACCTATTCTGACCTGGTCCTATTGCTCATAATCAGATTTGAATTAAAAGGACCTTGAGTGAGAAAAGATAAGTCTTCTGTGGATAATTAACAATTCACTTATAACTGTATTAATAATAAAATCTCCAAAATCATTAAGCAACTATCATTCCAAATGATGGTACAAAATCCCCTAAGTGAATGTGCACCATGACATGGAAGTGCACTATCAGGATTTTAATCTTTAAAAGATCAATTATACCACTGCTGTCTACACTGTGTGAAAAATATATAAAAACACTTTATTAACAAGGGAAGACACAAACTATGGAAATATAAATGGATTTTATCGATTAGGTAGGAAAAACTGAACTGTTTTCTCCTTTTAGTTTGACATATATTCATAGTTTTATAAAATATTAATAAAGAAAATTGTGTCTCTGAAATTTACATGCCATTCGCCTTGATTAATTCATTCTAAATTCAGCCTATTGGCAACTGCACGTCTTTCCTTTGCCCAGCTTGCATGGCATATTGGTTCTGCAAAGTAATTTAGTTTTGGAATTACCTTTTGCACTTCTGGCCCACGCTATATTGCAGGGGCAAATCACACCTTCTGTATGAAAGATGAGAATAAACACTGAACTCTTCAGCTTCTGCGAATCTTCACAGCTGATTTCTTTGGGAGTCTAATGGTGTGAAGAGATCGTGATACTAGAACCATGATTACAGGATTGGTTCTGTTTATTACCCCAGTGCTTCTTAAGAAGGCTTTAGGCAAGGTTGCTGAGAAGATTTACAAATTAAAGGTGAAGTGTTAATTTTACACTTAGCAGAATCTTTCTTGTTATGAGGAAAAATAAAAGTTACCTGGTTGAAATCACTCAAAAAGTAACAAAGAAGGTGATGTTTCTTCACACAAAGAAATGAGAGAGGAAACAGTTATGACAAAGTACGGTTACTTCCTGTCCGTTCATGGTGGACCCCGTTTGTCTTCACAGCACTGTTCAACCTCATCCCAGTGGGACTGCGTGTTGTTGCCATCCAGGGAGTGAAGACAGGGTTGTATATAGCCATGAATGGAGAAGGTTACCTCTACCCATCAGTAAGTAGTGTGCCAGAGAGACTGGCCGTTTGCTCCATGTCTGTAAAATAACAGCCACAGCAGCATAAAACACCAGAAGCTTCTACAGGTTCTGACATTTTGCTTTAGTGCTTGATTTTTATTTGAATGTTGTAGGAGCTATTTGTTCATTATTCATCAATGTTTGGTAATAATGAGTACATCTGCAGGAAGATCGTATCATGTCTTGAACTGCATGTTTGCCATGTTTTAAAAAAAGGACCCAGTTCATAGAAGATAGATCAGTTTTGAAATGGTTCATGTAAATATAATCTCTTCTATTTCCACATAGAAATGCATTTGTCTTAGAGAATTTCTTGTGGGTTTTTTTAGTATTCTTATGCATTTTATATTAATTTCTTTTTAATTGACATAATACTTGTGAGAAATTATGGGTGCAATATAATATTTTGATCAATGTATGCATTGTAGAAAAATTCTGTCTAACTTACTAACATATCTATCACCTTATCGACATATTATTTTGTAGTGAGAATGTTGAAACTTTATTCTTAAATCATTTTGGGATGCACAATACATTATTATTAACTGTGGTCACCGTGAACTGTGATGGATCACTAAAACTTATTTCTCCAGTCTCACTGAAAATTGTCACTTTTGATCACCATCTCTCCTTTGCCCATCAGCCCCTCCCACTGCCCCCAAGCCTCTTGTAGCCATGTTTATAGTCTTCGTTTCAGTGGTAAGTGCTTTCCTACAGTCCATATATACCATACAGTCTCACTTATATGAGGAGTATAAGAATATTTATGCAAGGAGGCAATTGATGTGATTCTTAAAAACAGAAAAAAGGAGAGTGCATGTGCCTGTTAATATGTATTGGGGATTGGTTGCAGGATCCTCTATGGATACCAGAATCTGTGGGCACCAAGTCCTTTATGTAAAATGGCATAGTATTTCTGTATAACCTACCACAATCCTCTTGTATACTTTAATCATCTCTAGATTATTTAGAATACCTAACATGATCTGAATGATATATAAATACTTGTTATAGTATATCACTTAGGACAAAGTGACAAAATGGAAAGTTTCTATATGTCCCATGCAGCAATACATTTTAAAATACTTTTGATCTGATTGTTTGAATCCACAGATGCTGAGCCTGTGGATAGAGAAGGCTGACTTCATTTTTAAAATGTTCATTCAAATGGTACAAGTATTATACTGGAAAATTAACTATTTCCAGTTTTGAAATGTGTTCATCCAAATCTAAGCAAGTCTGTTTGGTGTTAATATTTTTTTAAAAGTTAAGTATTTCTCCATCCATATAGGTGCTCCTGGAATATTATCTATTTCCTAATAATTTTCACTAGACGTGTTGTAGCCATACATTATCATACAGTTAGAATTCATTTCCACTGCAGCTCCAAGCAATAAAGACTTAAATAAAGGTGCATCTTCTACTATTCTGTGAGCATAAGCCAACAGATTCAAGTCTTAAATATTTTAGAATATACCTTTATTACATTTGCATATCATTTTTCTATTAAGTATTTAAAAGTCTGATCTTATTAAATAGCACCAAAAATCTATTATCTAAGCATACACTCCATAAATACCCAAAGCAGAAACATTCTCAGGAAGCCTTCCATGAAATGTGATCTATTTCCTCAGGAAACCTGGGAAACCCTGTCAAAGAGAAATGAGAAGCCAGCTGCGGATTCTTTTCGTGGTGTGCCTGAAAAAGCACAGGCTGCCCTTACTCTCCAGCCCTTATCTAAGTTCCCTTATCTAAGGTCCCTGCTCACAGAACTGGGTCTTACTCTGCAGATTGGCTGCTGCTCTTCTGGAGGCCATGAAGCACACTCTGTAAAGATCAAGCTAGAATATCCTATGCTCTGTGTTTAAAAACCCCAGTCAAATAAAGATCATCTTCTAGAGATGACTCATTCAGATATAAAGCAATTTTATTGATTTGACATTTGTTCGGTTATTTTGGTTTCTTTGTCTCATCCCCCAAGTAATTTTAGTGCGGTGAACAGTCACTAGATGCTACCGTATCTGCCATGGCCTCTACTTCTGATCTTATTAAAAGCTCTCTGCTGATAATTTTACCATGAGGTTGTGCTCTGCTATCTATGTTGTTGTTGTCAGACAGAATTTGTACTTTTTTTATCTTTTTTGCTGCTGAGGAAGATTTTTAAAAACATTTCTCAACATGATTTGTAAATGTAAGGTATACTTCTTTAAAAGCAGGGTATATCATCTTTATTGTGTATCCCAGTTTAGAATAAAATTCTGGCTATTTTGGGTAGAGTCTAAGCGGTTCAGCAGAATATAACCTGGTGTGGCACTAAAGGCCCAGTGCAAGTCCAGCTCTTTGCACATGGCCTTCCTGCTCAGAAATGAGATCCCATAAAGGACGTTCCCAGGGCAAATCGCAGGCTTCTTACTTGTTGCATTTGCTTCTACCAGTTCTCCAGATTCTTGCTTAGCTTCTGGGCTTATGGGGGTGGGGGTGATTCTTTGACTTACAGATCTCAGTTTCTCCTCTTCCCGTCTTTGATTCTGAGTACCTAAGGTCTGTTCCCAACAGAAGGGCACTTATCATCCTGCATCATCTTGCAGGAAAAGGAATTATTTGAAAAATAAAACCAATTTCAAATGTTTACAAATTTTTCATACAGTACTCTTTATTTCATTGTAATAAAATTTGAACTTCAAATTTTTCCATTTAAAGAATGTTTTTCCACAATTGCATAGCTACTGAAAATAAGAATGTAGGACACAATGTAAAATTATGATTTTGCAATATAAGAATAGCTACACTTATACAATAATAATTGCAGTAGTGTTTGTCCACTTTGCCTAGCACTGTTCCTAGCAAGAATTAGCTCATTTACTCCTTCAAACAACTTTTTAAATAGCAAATACAATTAAAATAAGGACACTAATGTATAAACAGTATTAGAATCTGTCCAAGTCATTCAGGTGCCAAAAAAAAAAAATCAGTATTTGAGCATAGCTAGTCTGACTCATTAGTTTACCTTTTAACTGTTTTACTATACTGTTTCCATGCGCCAGACATTTTTTATAACATGGTCTGACACCTATTATAACAAGAAGCTGTAAACACATGATGATGTAATTAAAACCTTTCTGAAATAGTTACCTAGAAAATAGACTTCACTTCAGGACAAGAAATTATCATTTGAAACATAATCTGTTATGTTCAGAAATTGTCAAATAATAAATTAACATTTGCTGGGGAAAGGCTCGATAGCAAATATGAGTATGTAATATTCTGAACTTCTTTGCATTCAACATTTGAGCTTTATATTTTAAAATCAACATTGCTAATCCAGTTAAAAACTTACTTAATTAGGTGTATTTTTAAAAATGACAACTCTAGCCAAGTTCAGATGTAAAGAAAAAAATTAAGAAAGATTAAATCTGTGAAATGAAGTAAATCCATGTTAAGATTATGCTAACTTTAATGAAAAACGTTCATGTAGTGTATACTAGTATCTAATGTGGGACCAATTTTATAGAGGATCTGGAGACTTGGTATATGGGAATAAAAGTCATTCAAAGATAATTCCCTTCAATAAAAACTATACTATGTGTCAAATTCAGTGTATATATTTCTCTATTTACCTTTCAGGAGGTGGCTCATACTGTTGTGCTATCCAAATAAAGATATTCCATGTGTCAGATAATCCCACTTTAGAGGGACAAAAAGGTTATATTGACTGAGATGTCAATAATCACAATCACATCGCTAAAGACACTCGTTCCCTGTGGAAGTTTTTTCCTCAGTATGACAATAGTTGTTTCTTTTTTGGTTGTAATGATTGTAATATGTTACTTGATATGTGTTTCAAAAATTCAATTTCATATATAGACCATTTTCTCGAAGGTATAATGCAAGCTCCAAGGGCACAAAACAGAACCAACCAAGAAATATTTGTTCCAATATTTACACATTTAAAAACGATTGTTTAAGGTAAAAGTACATTTTTACCAACTATAGACTATTAATAGTGCTGAAGGATAAAGTTAATTTTTTATTTCTATTTTTTTTTCACAAACAAACCTGTGACTTTGAAAGACTAAGACAAATCCCCATAGAAAGCTAAGGTTTAGAAAGGTAATTCTAAATACCAAAGAGAAATTTGGAACTGAAGGAAAATATCATTTATCATCTGGGCAGCGATGAGGAGTAGGTGAAATCAGAATGTTTTCTATAAAGAAAAGAAAAAGGGAGGAGGGGAAGAAGGAAGAGAGGAGAGGGAAGAAAGGAAGAAAAAAGAAAAGGAAGGGTCTGGTGGGAGGCCCAGAAATCCAGTTTAATAAGTGACTACACTCCTCAGCCCCACTGGTGATTCTAAAGTTGATATTCCACCAATCCACACTACACAAGCATTGCAGTGGACCATGGCAGTAATGATGGTAACTCTAGACCACTGTGGTGGAAACACAACTAGTAAGAATGAGTGATAAGCTTTGGAGTGAGGTACAAAGAGGAATTGTCTACAGAACACAATGACCATTTGAATATGGAAATGACAGAGTAGTGGTCCCCTCCAATATGACTGTCAGTTTGCCTGTCAGTGACAAAATACTCAACACCCACAACTGAAAAGAGGAGAGGATTAATTTGACTCACAATTTTGGGGGATTCAGTCTCCAAGGTAGAAATGCCACGGTAGTGGGTGTACTGTAATAAAACTGCTCACTTCATGGCAGCAAGAAAGAAGAGAGAGAGAAGAGAGGAGCCAGGGAGAGTTGTATTCTCTGAAGCCACAGCTCCAGGGACACACCTACACCAGCCAGCCCCACCCCGCATCTAACAGCAGGTTAAGCTGCATATTCATTAATGGATTAATCCACTGATGAATACCCGGCTTCCACTGATCTAATCACCATCTGAGAGCCCCACCTCTGGCTACATGAGACTTTTAGGGTACATCCTAGACCTAAATCATAATAGACTCACTCAGAACATGGTTGACTGTGGACTGTGATGTTTTCAATGAGGAAATACAACTCAGGAGGAGGATTTGGATGGAGGAAGATATTCCCTTTGGTATTGGACCTGCTTGGTTTGCCAACAGGACAACCAGTGGATTCTAGTCTCAGAGAATGCCTACAAGGTGATGGGGGGGGGCTCGTTTATTATGGAAGAATGAATCAAGGCTAAGTGTTACCTTAGCACAGGTGCACAGATAGAGTCATTCTGTGATAGATGGTAATTAGTCTCCCTTTTTTCCCTCTTGTGAGACAGAACTGAAGGAATGACATCAATGGTATAACTGTGGTAAAGTTAAAAATTAGAAATAATTTTATTAAATAAGCCTACTTATTGCAAAAGCTTTCTAATATATCTTGCTTAAGTATGGAGACTTGAGTGAAGCAATTTTGGATAATGGAGTAGAGAATTAACTGATAAAAATTCAGAACTTGCCCCATCATGAAAAATTGATGCCAATAATATAAGAAGAGAATATCAGGCCTTCCAGTCTGCTCATAGGAGTTCACAAGCCTCAACCTGCATAAGATTTGCTCAGGTTGCCTTGTAATTATCCAGATCTCAGAAGAGTGACCTAGCAGATTCCAAGGTTCTAACTCAGTGAGTTGAACATGCTTCGAGAGTCACAGTTATCAGTGTGTGTCCCAGGCATTTCTTGTGCTGGTGTCTGAAGGAGCACACTTTTTTAAGCTTAAATTTGCATCTCTGTTTCTTTTAAAACATGACTTTCAGATTGATTACATGCTTTTGTATTTTCCGTTGATGATGATGGTGCTGGTGGTGGTTCATAAATACGTGGGTCAGTCCAAACCCCTTAAATTAAGCAGAAAGACAAAGGCCATGTGGTGCTTGCTGGCCCATTGACCAAGTGAGCTCGCCTTTGAGGATGTGCATAGAGAAAAGTTCTATATGTGACAGCTCTACTTCAGTCGTGATAAGACCAAGGCAAGAAATGTGTCTTTGAATGCCACCATAGTACTAGTAAGAATGCTGCTGAGACTTGAGAAAATAAAAGAAAGGAATAAGAAATAAAATGAGATATTAAATTCTGAATCAGTAATAGTAGGTTTGTAATCCTGAAAGTGAGATGCAGTTTACATTCGGTAAACCTCCATGGCAGACTTGGCCCAAGACAATCAACACGATGGGGGGTGATGCTGGCTCTACCAGAAGGAAGGACAGGACTCTATGCGAGCACCCTGTTGGATCAATGGTTTACGTGAACGAACCTGAGTTGCTGCCAAAGTTAATGCTTTTGATTTTAGGAAAATACCAATGAAATAAGTGTATCTATATTTAGTTAATCATTTATGTTACACCGAGCCTTTATTTTCTTTCAGATTTAATTTTGTTTGCATCTAAGCACACAAGTTCCATATCTGGGTGAAAGCAGACTTCCTTCTTGCTCCTTTGCTGTGTGTTCAGCAGTTCCCTGGTGCTTGCCACAAGGGTAGAGACTACCTCTGAGCTTCCGCTCTACCTCCCATATCCAGTCTGTGCTGACTTCCCATGGTCTCATCACTCTAAGGTTTCTTATGTGTATCCCCCCAAAATGTCTCCTTAACAAAAGTTAAACTGATATATTGGTAACACGAGAGAGTCTGCAAAAATTATGTGAAAACTATTTTTATTCAGTAGAATCACTTATAAATACAGGATGAAAAGCCATGCTCCAGGTGTGAATAATGAATTCTTTTGCTTGCTCATTTAGGAAACATTGATGTATGCCTTCCGTCCACAGCTAGCTTCAAAGTACATGGAAAGTCAAGGTTTTAAACAAAACCTCTGAAAGAAGAGTTGGCTATTTTAAGGATGTTTTGACCAAATAAATCCTATAAACTTTATCTTTTCCCAGAATCTGTGATTTCGTGAATGTATTTGTCCATTTCCCATCACTCCCTAAATAGTGGTAGTTACATAGCAAATCTTTAACCTATAGTTCTTGATTGATTCTTGCTAAGTGGAATAAATTTCCACAGCAATTTTTATTAATGTATTCCTTGAGAGCTTTCATGTTCAGAGCATGTATTGTGAATGTTATTTATTTTTTCCTCACCAAGAACACCCAGTGACACCAAAGAAGACATTATCAATTTAAAATCACAGAAAAACATGAATTTACACACAGTTGTCTCAGTATTCAATGCCTGCATTTTAACATGGATATATTTGCATCCATGAAATGAATGGTCATTTCTTTACCACAAGAGAGATTCTTGGGACTAAAAAAAAGTAAATAAACTTTGTTTCTGGTACTGTTGGTATCACTTAAACCTGAATGTTTTATTTTATTTTAAAACCAAAAAAGAATAAAAACAATGATACAGAATTTCAAAACAAAATAATAGAAAATTAACATGGTTAATATATTACGTATTGTTATCTTCAAAGTATTTGCTCAGACTGCAAGAGATAGGAATGAAAAAATAATTGAACAATGAAAGCACAAACTGTTCTGTTCGATGAGCTAACAGAGATTAGTAGCATAATTATCTATCTTGTATAAATAATCTTTTCCCTTCTTTCTTTTCTCCTTTACCCCATCCCAGCTCTTTCCTTTTGAGCATTTTCTTCCCCTTTCACTTTAAACCTGAACATTTTAAAGCAAAAACATGAATCATGATCACGAAATGTCTTTATTATTTTTTATTTTACAAATTGATACAAAATACCTTGCTTTTATATCCCTTTTATGTTTGAAGAAAAAAAATCATAAATGTCACTGAAATTTGCATTTTCATCCTAATTTTGTCTGGGGTGAAAAACTTTATGCAATATAAATATATTAGTAACAAAATTTAAGTCGATCAAAATGTTCAAAAATTTCTTTTACCAATATGTGTAAAGGGTAAGTAGGAAATGTTGAGAGGAATTTTTCTGTATAAGGAATTTCAAAGATTATCTAAAACACTGAGCTTTAACGTGATTGATTAAATATTTGAGAATGAACCACATCTGCTTTTACTCTCACACAGTGAAAATGCAAAAACCTGCATAAATGCTAAGAAAATGAATATGCCATGCAGTGAATGGCAAATCAATCATAGCGTCAAAAGGACAGTTGACAGCCACTAAAATCTGGAGTAAAATTGTGTTTCTTAATCATTTGTATCTGACGGACCCCTCATGACTGAAACTGCAGCACACACTCTGCCCCAGTTGAGTTGTGTTTTTATTTCTAATTTTATTTCAGAAAATTATTTTTCTTCTCATTTGGGTTTGAGGGGGAGGGACCTGGCAGGGACTCAGAGAGCCCTGGGTTCTGAAGAGGAATTGAGTATTTTTCTCTGCATTTGTGCTTTAATCCCAATATTTTATGTCCAATTTTTAATTGTTTTAGAATTACCAGGAAAAAATACTTTAGATTTCCCATAACATATGTATAAATTCTCTATTTTTCCTTTTTTCCAGAGGAACAGCTATAAAAATTTTTCTTGAATAACTGAACTGGCTGTTCTTCACCTGTCCTTTGCTAAACACCAGCAAAACTATTCTCTTGATGATAATTTTCATTGTTTTATCTTCTGTATGATTTCTGCTTGTTTCCACTAATTTAAAAATCCCAGCGCCTGTGAAAGAATGATAACCATTTATCTGACTGAAAATATTGGCTTCTTATTACCTGTTAACCAACACTGACCCAGCACATGGTAGAATCTGCAGAAATACTGGTGAAAGACAAACATAAGTATAGATTCGAGGAAATTAGAGTACGATTTGTCTACATGATGAAAGGGCAGATTGTGCTCTGGATTACTTAGAGTTTCTCTGAGTGTTAGTTTTTGGGCTTAAGATAATTCATTCAGTTTGGAATGCAATTTCATGGGAAGGTGTGCTGTGCACTTTTGATCAGGATATATGAGATCTCATAAGAGTGTTATTTGGAGTTAGATATTGGTTCAAGATCTGGCCACCATATAAAATGAAGAGAGATGACTCCTGTGTTATTAGGTGTGCCCCAACCCATGGAAAGGCATCTTAATTGCTTGGCATGGGAACAAGATATTCTTGTGAGGCTTTAGAATTACTACATTTTTTTTTCTGTAATAAGATAGAGATATTTTCTTTGGTCATTAATCTTGGATCCTGGCCATTATTTAGCAGAAATAGTTCTATGGGAAAACAGGAAACAATATCCTACTTCACTTTTCAGCTGGTATGTCTAGTGCCTAATGGTTCCAACCTGATAAATGGTGAATGTATGTTTATGTCATGAGAGAAGCATTTACTGCTATTATATGATAAATTAACAGCACATGGCCTTCGTGAGGGCACAATGACAAATGGACCTTAGTGACTCTATTAGTGTAAACTTCTCCAATTAGCTCGTCTGGCAAATACGTACCATTATAACGTTCTTTTACTGCCTGTAGCTTAGACTCAGTGCCTAAAGTACGCCTGTCACAGCACATTTGCTGTGGTGAGCAGTCCTACTGTGGCATAGCTTAAGAGCATGGGTTTCAGACACAGATTTAAAGAAATCACTTTCTTGAAAGTAATAGGGATTAAAATTGAGGTGCGGTGACATACTTCCTTGAGAGTTGCCTGTCTATCGTGGCAGAGAATTAAGAATTATATAAAATGCTCACATTACAAAATTGCAAATTCATTTCCAAGCATCTTTTCTATAATCAATGTTTATCCTCATATTAATCTTACTGGTGTATTGAATGGTAAAATGTAAAAATATGTAGCTCTAGAAAAAGGCATGGAATCTGCTACATTATTGATTATTTAAATATTGAAATTTAACACTTTGCTTCCTGTTCTATATGTTCTTCTCAACAGAAGCAATGAAATTTTTTTCTTAAGAATTTCAATCGTGGGGCTGGGGGTTTAGCTCAGTGGCACAATCGCCTGCCTGGCAAGCATGAGGTCTTGAGTTCAATCCCCAGTACCAAAAAAAAAAAAAAAAAAAGAAGAATTTCAGTTGTTGCTACTTGAAAAAAATGATCTTTTTTGGCATACTGTAATGAATAGATACTGCATATTAGGTAATTGCTTACCACTTAATGATAGCTGGTATGCATAACTCCTACACTGTTTTAGTTTAACATCAATAATAAATCTGTATTTCTAGCAACATTAACAGCAGAAAAATCAGATTTGAAACTACTCAGAAATTTTCTAGATAATTTTTGCTGGGGGACTAAGTAAGAGGCATGGAGAAATAAAATCTAATGTGAAATATCATATAAAAATAAAGGAGGAAATTCTTAAGGAATAGTTCCTCAAGTGCCATAAATGAGTTAGCTATTTTCCTGATGGAGTTTGAGTCAGTTGAAAGACTGTTTTATAGAGTTGGCAAAGCCAAATGTATACCCAGGGGAAATATCAGTGAACCTTTATTTAATTTAAAATTACATTAAATGAGAAGCCTTGCACATCGGGATGGGCAGACAGAAAAATTATGTTGACCAAGTGTTCTTTGTGTTTATCTTTAAAAATCAAATACTTTGTAGGCATTCGAATGGAGACAAATTTTGTATCAATTTTTATGTATCATTTATGCAATAACAACAACCACCACTGGCATTGTTCACTGAAGTATAAAAAGCAATTGTAAAAATTTGTATGGAGCTACAGAAATTTCATAATTGCTGAAGCAATTCTAACAGTGTTAAAAGAAGCCAAAAGAACAACGTAAGCATCATTACACTACCTGACTTTAAAATATACTAAAATATGCAAAATGATAGTAATCAAAGCAGTATCATATTGGCATAAAAACAAACACACAGACCAATGGAACGGAATAGAGAGCCTGGAAGTAAACCCATACCTCTACAGCCAATTGATTTTCAACAAAGGTGCTAATGACATGAATTGGCCAGAAAACAGTCTTACCAATAAATGGTGCTGCAAAAATTGAATAGTCACATGCAGAAGAATGAAATAAACTCCTGTTTCTCACCAGTAAAAAAATTGGGTCAAAATGACTTATAGAGTTACATGTAAAATTTGAATCTATACGAATACTAAAAACATGGGAGAAACACTTGATGACATTGGAATTGGCATGGATTTTGTAGATTATGTCCCCAAAATGAAAAGGACAAATGGGATTACATCAAATTTAAAAGGCTCTGCATAGCAAAGAAAAGAATATTCTGAATAAAGAAGCACCCTACCTAATGGGAGAAAATATTAGCAGGCCATATATGAAGTTAATATCCAAAATCATTGAGGAATTCAGAATAACAAAATAACAAAAAACCAAATAACCCAATTTAAAAAAATGGGTTACAGCCTAAATAGATGCTTCTCTAAAGAAGACATACAAATTTCTAACAGATGTAGAACTATCAGCATCACTAATCATCAGGGAAATGTTGATCAGAACCACAATGCTGTATCACCTCACTAAAAACTGCAGTTACAATAAAGATAAAAGATAACAAGTGCTAGTGAGGATGTGAATAAAAAATGAAGTCTTACATACTGTTTGTAAAAATGTAAATTAGTATAGCCATCAGGGAAAACAATACAGTTTTCTCCAAAATGAACGATGTAGTCACCCCACTGCTGGATATATATGCAAGGAATTGAAACCAAGATTTCAGAGGCACCATGCTCCCATGTTCAGTGCAGCACTGTTTGTAACAGCCAAGAAATGGACACAACCTGAGTGTCCATCACCTGATGAGTGGATAAAGAAAATGCAACAGATGTGCACAAGGCAATACTATTCAACCATTAAAAAATTCTGAAATCTTGTTATTTATGACACATGAATAGAACTATGGATCATTAGTTAAGTGAAATAAGATGAGCACTGAAAGACAAGTGTCCCATGATCTTATCCATATTTGGGTGTAAAAAAGCTGATTTTGTAGAAGTTGTGAGTAGAGTGGTGCTTACTAGAGGCTAGGAGCAATAGTGGATAGGAAAGTTTTATGAGAGAGTACTAAGGTACAGTCGAATAGGAGTAAGAAGTTCTATGATATCACACAGTAGATTGTCTATAGGTAGTGATAAGGTACTATATATTTCTAACAGCAGGCTGAAAGGATCTTTAATACTTCCACCATGAAAAAAAGATACATATTTGATAGCTATGATAAGTATGTTTAGACTGATTTAACTATGATGTAGTGTATACTTGTTAGAAATCACATGATATCAGATTAATATGTACAATTTTATGTTTTTAGGTATCATTTAAAATTAAATTAGGGAAAAATTAGACAACAGATAAATTTATTTTAAAACAAAAAGACTGAGTGAAAATTCACAATGCTGGTAGCACTAATTCAAGCATTTGGGCCTTCTGGTTGACCTTGAGAATTCTGAATGACTTTTTTGTAATATGATAATGACATTTGAAATGCTTTCTGAGAAATAGATGAAACAGTCAATTATGTTTTGTATAATCTTCAGATATTGTGATCATGTTTTGGCAGGATAGTGGCAATTAATTACATTAGGCCAGCAGACATTGCAATGTCTATTGTATCCACAGGAAGCACAAGTCAGACTTGCAACAGCTGTGGAGTTAGCCTGGTGGCACAGGGCCAGTGATGTTTTCCTTTCTCTGACACTTTCACCACAGAAAGGTGTCAGGGAGGAAACACTGGCTTTGCAGGTAATGCATGGATGCTTTCCTATTCCCTTATATATACTCCAGGATCACCCTTAGAATTTTTAAAAAGATTAAAATTATGACAACTGCAGTGGGAATTCATGTTTATTTATGAGTGTGTGATCATACTTTTTATAATTTCAAATAAACAGTGCATTCAAATGCATGTTTTTTTCAAAATAGTGTTCACACAATTTGAATAATTTTGGGAGTTCTGCCAATGTAGCTAAGTGCAATAATTTCTAACACTGCATTTTCATGCATTTGGAATATCAAGAGTAGTGAAATATAGACTATACAGTTTGAAGGATGTCACTTGTTTTATACCACCTAATAGCATTTCTAAATGTTCTTACAAAACAGCAAATATTATAACAGTGGAGAGATGTTTGAAACCGAATTCAAAATTTAATCATCAAAGCAGTTTACTAAATTGAAACCAAATGTTGAGTTCATGATACAATTAATGGAGATACCTTTTCTTTACATGAGGGATTAAAGTATACAATGGACATGTAAATACCAGCCTATAAATTTTTAACTTGTACAGTACATGGTGGAATGATCAATTCAGGATAATTAGTATATCTGTCATCCCAAATATTTATCATTTCTTTGTGGTAAGAACACTTAATATCCTCATTTAGCTATTTTGAAATCTATAAAATTTTATTATTAACTGTGTCACCTAACTATACAATAGAATGCCAAAACTTATTCTACAATGCACATATACATCAAAACATCATATTTTGCCTCACTGGTTATATATATATATATATATATAATATGTATATATATAATACATATATAATTTTCCAACTGAAAATAAAGCTTAAAATTTTTCTTAAAATAAAGTACACAGTTAGGAGGGCCATTATGTGTGGAAGATTGAAAATATAGTATGCATTTATCAGATTATTCTCATTATTACCTTCATGTTAGAGAAAATTAAAAGTTGCTTCTTTAGGTGGCTGTCACTTCCTTTCTATGCTAGTCCTAAAGGACCAAGGAAGCCAGACACTCCCATAAAAACCAGGGAAAGGGCCATGGGGTGACAGGAACCAGGCCTGGTTTGAGTGTCCTACACACCTCTCATAATCATTTTGATCTCAGGGCTTGACATTGTCTGTCTGCTACACATTTCTGAGCTCACAGAAATCTATGACTATCTCTTTCATTGTGTCTCTGTTACACCAGGATCAACATGACCCTAAGTCCTGAATATTTTTAATTAATGAAACCTCTAGGTATCAAGGTAATTCTGTAGAACACCCTGAAATAATTATTAAATTTTTCACTGCAGTCATTAATTGAACAAACCTTGATCAGGGATAGTTTTTTTCTTCAATCTCTGGCATTTAAATGGTGACCTAAATGATAGCATCGATTTCCTATGAATATAATCAAGAATCTAATATGCTATACATTAAGCTCTCTGACATTTCAAATAGTTAAGTGGTTATGCATTAAACAAGGCATCTATTCACATATGATATTAGAAAAACAGGTTTTTATTGGAAGGAGTCTTTCCCATGTGAGAGATGGACCTAATTACAGCAAAAAGCTAGGGCTTTGATATCCTAAGTGTACATCATTAAGCTTGTTAGAAAACTCTGATTCCTATTTTTCTGTTCTGTTAAAGGCATCTAATTTATGAAGTTGTCATAGAACTCAAATATCACACATCATGGTGGTACATGCCTGTTATCCCAACACTCTGCAAGGCTAACGCAGGAAGATCACAAGGTTGAGTCCAGCCTAGGCAACTTAGTGACTTAACAAGACCCTACCCCCCCCAAAAAAAAAGAAAAAAAAAAAAGGACTGAGGATGTAGCTCAGTGAGAAAGCCCTGTTTCAATCCCGGTATTGAAAAATAGTACTTATTCCATAATCCATGCTGAAGTTTTCCAACTATAAACAACTATGTGCACAAAGTGCCTTTCTGTTTTGATTTTATTTCTGCATTTGAACTCATCAGGAAGTAAACTGAGATTGCTTCTCTTTCCTTCAATAAGAGGATAAAGTGGTATTATACACAAGGAAAAACTCAAGTTCTTCATTATGGAAAGATTATTTCAGAATTCCGCATTCAGGACATTGTCTTGTCTGTGAGTAATTTGGAACTAGAAATAACATTCATTAATATCTTATTGAAAAGTTTGAAGTGATATAACTCAGATTGAAATACATAGACCAAAGTTTTCTTGGCTTCAGCCTTTCATTGAAAACTTACATATTTTGCTTTCAGGCATTTTAAGATTGCAGTGTTATAGTTACGTACAGCAACTTCCCTGTTTTGTAACTTGTAAAATATAGACACCTCAGTGGTGTAAGTGTCATTTCAGATGTTATTTTATTTATGCTTTGTATTAGTCATTCTCCCATCACTGGGACAAAATACTTGACACAGGTAACTTAGAGGAGAAGAGATTTATTTTGGCTCATGGTTTCAAGGGGCTCAGTCCATGCATTGTAAGCTGGCTCCAAAGCAGAAAGAGGATGGTAGGAAAGCATTGCAGAGGAAACCTGCTCAGCACTTGTCAGTCAGTAAGCAGAGGGAAAGCAAGAAAAGAAGACTGTGGACAAAAGCACATCCTTCCAGATTACACCCACAGTGAACCCCTTCCTCCCACCACCCATAGCATACTCAGCTATGAATTCATCAGTGGACTACTCAGTGATGAGTATAGTACCACTGCATGGTGCTGAAATAGAAGAAATGGTGTTCTCTTAGTTTGGGAGCCCAGAAGTCCCACCAAAGTGTCATCTGGTTGGTTCCCTCCAAGGGCTGTGACACAGGTCTGTTCAAATCTGTCTTCTAGGGAGTTTGTTGGCGATCATTTACTTTGTGAAATCACTTTGCTGGTTTCTGTTCTCATATAGTGTTAGTAGGGTGCTGTACTTGTGTGTCTGTCTGCCTCTGGGACCTATTTTCACTTTTTATAAGGATGCCAGTCATATCAAATTAGCTACTACTCCAATGACTCATCTTAACTTATCTACTTAAAGACCCTATTTCCCAGTATAGACACATTCAATCATGGGTACTAAGTGTTAGGAGTTCAACAAACTTTTGGTGGGACACTGTTAAATCCATAATATATGTCTGATTTAACTCTCCAACCTTCACAAATGATATATATACCTTATGCAGTAGACAGCCACAATACCATATTGAGAGAAAACGACTGAATAATCGAAACTGTTTTTATTGGAAAGTTGCAAGTTAAATAATGAGCAAAAATACTATCCTCAGGATGTTTAACATTTCAAGTTGAGCTAACATGTGTAAGGGTATAACTTAGCTGTAGATCATAAAAATTATTTCACTTGCAATAAAAGCTATTTTTTCCCATTGTGTTTGCACTATGGATTCTTTGATGTTACCCTCTGTCTTGAACCTCTTCTACTTTTCTCAGACCTGTTACTAATACAACACACAATTTGTTCATTTCCATCCCATGAGGGAAGCTACTATGTATAGAATTCTAATTCATATATTTAATTTGGTATCCGTTACAGTTGTTGGAACTTGGTGACTGCATTGCCTCACATCTTCATTCATGAATGAGGATATCCTAGAGGACCTGAACAAATCCTCAGGTTCAAACAATTATATCACAGCTGGAGTTAGACCTAGATTTCTGAGTCCTGTGAAATCTATTTTCAGGAGTCTGCAACACTTCTCAGCAAGGTAGCTGTCAGGCATGGGATTCTATACCACCCTTAAAACAAGCCTTGGCCAGAACCCACTGACATCTCACTCAGCCACGGATCTCCCATCCATTCTTTCTTGGGTCTAGGCTCATTATTGTCTAATCTGACTTTTTATCATATTTATCTAATTTGTCTCATAGATAAGTCAGGACTCTTTGTGATTAGAAAATGTCTTCATGATTTTACTTGGCTTTAAATTTAACCGAGGTTTTTCCATGAAAGATGAGTTAAATTTTACTATTTACTACAGGAGATTCTAAAAGAATTTTTAAAAAACTGAAACATACAGTATTCTTCAGTATCTTTGTATGTTAGAAGATATCTTCGCAAGAATTTGGGATCTCTCTGAAAGGGTGAGAATGTCTATTTCACAGAGTTTAATATGAAATTTTCAGCAGTAACTTAGTTACCATCACCCATAGGCCTGGATAAATATGTTTATTTGCACATACATACTAATCACAAATATACAGATGATCATGTTAGTAGAATAAAGAAACATAGACTCACTTGTTTCATTATTTAGTTTAGTAGTTTACTATATTTCTCTCCATAACTCATAATATTTTTGATTCTGAGAAAAAATAGGGAAGTTATACTTAATTTTCACATCTGAAATGATCCTATAATTTATTTTAGAGATGAAGCAAGAGTTAATACAAATTGAAAACTTCACTGAAAAGTAACTAAAAGAATTTTGAAAGGCATTTGGTTACCTTAAATCAGAGATTCTAACAATTATCGAAGGTATATTAAACTACTACTTTTTTGTGAAGATCTCCAGATCTTTATTAATGCCATCATCCCACGTGAGTCTTTTTTCTTCATTCCTAACCTAAATTCTAGCACTGTTGTCTAGAGAGGCCATTTTGTTTTTGTTTTTGTTTTGTCTCGAAGCTGACTGAGGGAAAAGATTGACTTTTAGAACTGAGAAGGACATCATAGACCAAAGTTCCAACGTCTTCAGTTTAGAAATGAAAAATCTGAAGGCAAAGAGGGATACAGAATTTAGCAGAAGACCTAGTAGAAAGGACGGGAACAGAATTCTGAGTCATTTTCTATTGCTTTGAATGTCTTTGTCCTCCATTAGTTCATTGAGGAAAATGCCCCTTCCGGATCTCCCCCCCCCAGACCCTTCTCTCTAGTTTCTTCAATGCTAATTTTGAGTCTCCACTGTGTGAAATCAGTTTCCTGTACACATTTGAAGTCTTTTAACTTGGATTGAAATGGAGATCTCTAGAGAGGGTTTGTCCAAGTTTAAAAACACTGATATGGTAAACTGAAAAATAGTCACTCTGTCTACCTTGATTAGTAGATAAGATTTATGTGATTCTACCAAGGAAGAATCTGAACTTTGAGACCAATATTGGGTCAACTGAGGCCACCCTTTGTGTTCTCACTTTTCATTCCAGACCTCAGCCTCAGCCCCCTTGAAGAAATAATTAGATTAAATTCCAATAGCAAAGAGGAAAATGTATAAAGTTGGAGAAAAATGAAGTGTTTTGAGGTTCTAGCCACTGTCAACAGCATACATTTTGTTTCTGAGAAAAAAAGAAAAATTGGTTCATGTAGGTGGAAAGCGCCTGCAATTTTAGTAGCTCATATTTTGCTAACATGCTACTGAGTAATTCACAAATTTTCTGGTTATCTAAGTTTCATAAAGTCTAGAGAGTTTGAAGAGAGCTGAAATAACCTTTCTTATGTAGTATTTCAATTAACAAAGTGACAAGCCCGTAGGAAAGAAAATCTGGATCTTTTTGGTCAAAATCTCTTGTTCTTTTATTTGTAAGGTTTTTAATTCAATTCACTTTATTGGTAGACCTGAGGATTTTTTATTTCATCCCTAAAATCATTCTTACTATTTTTTTTATTATGAAATTGGTTTTACTATGTCACTGAAACTATCTTTATACAAACCCTGAAACAGGATTCAGAAAAAATCACATTTCCATGTCATTTGTTACGTTTTGAAACTAGATAAAAAATAATGTAGTGTAAATACGTAATGAAATTGTAAAAGTGTGTTCAAAATTCCAAAAGAAATTTACTGTTGTTTTGTAAACTATATTTATTAGAAAATTAATTTGCTGTTTATCTTATTTTTATGATTTAAAAAGAGGGAATATGCCTTCATATTGGTAAACATTTTCATAAAATTTTATTTCAACTTATGGATATCCTTGAAAGATCATTTCAGTGCCTCACTTGGAGAAGACTAACTTATTTTTGTAGAAAAATATATGCATTTTTTCAAATAAGTGATTTTGAAAATCTAATTTACTTAATTTGAGAGGTTTTTGAATCTTTCTGAAATGATCATCCTGCAAAGTTATCACAGCTCTTCTCACACCACTTAATGAAATAATGACATTCAAAGAAGAATACTAATATTTATATTGCTAATCTGAGTTTAATATAAGAAAAGTGTTTACATATATAACTGTATGATTGTTTTCAGTGTAGTTCACATTGAATATTTGAGATTATTTTATAATTCATATGTATGTACACATATACATATATATGTATATACATAAAATTATTCTAATCTTATTTAGTGTATATGTAACCACCAGGGAAATTTCTGTATACTCTGATTGCCTCACTAAATACGTATAAATGTTAGGGTGGAGAAAATCTAGATAGTGATATTTTAGCATATTTCCTTTTTCCTTCCTGCTAAAACCTCTTATGAGGTTACTTGTGCCACATTTCATCCTTGTGAAAATTTCTACTTTCGTGTAATTTCATTAGTGTCTTTCAAGATGCTGATAAGATTTAAATTATCACATGGGTATTTTTCATTTTATTGTGCTTTACATAATTGTACCGTGTAGGTTATGTGTTTTTTGTAAATTAAAGATTTTGAGCAAACCTGCAGTCATCAACTCTATTAATTACATTTTCCAACAGTGTGTGCTCAAGTCATGTCTTGATGTTACATTTTGGTAATTTTTGCAGCATTTCCAACATTGTATTAAAATGTCCTGGTGGTCCATTGTCTTTGATGATACCACTGAAATTGTTTGAGGGTGCCACAATTCATGCCATATAAGACAACAAATTTAATTGATAAATATTGTGTGTTTCAACTCCTCCACAGAGCGCCTGTTCACCCATCTGTCTCCTTCTCCTTGGGCCCCTCTCTTTCCTTGAACAGATCACTATTGGAATTGTGCAGTGTGTAAGCCTAACCCTAACATCTAAGTGTTCAAATGGAGAGTTCTGTTTATCTTGTTTGAAATAAGAATGTAAACACAACAAAGCTGTGTGAGGAACACGAAAAGCTGAGATGGACTGAAAGCTCTTGCATGGAACAGTTAAGCAAGCTGTGAATGAAAAGAAAGATTACTTAAAGAAATTATAAGCTCTATTCCAATGCACACATGAATGACAAGAAAGTTAAACACTCATAGCTCATAGAGACGAAGTTTGAGCAGTCCAGATAGAAGATGAAAGCAGTCATGACATTCCCTAAAGTGAAAGTCTCATCCGGAGCAAGGCCCCGAGTCTTCAGTTCTATGAAGGATGGGAGCAAGGAAGCTGCAGAAGAAAAATTGGAAGCCGGCACAGTTGGCTGGTGGGATTTAAGAAAAGAAGCCATCTCCATAATATAAAGCACAAGGTGAAGCATGATGTCAAAGATGATGAAGTTATCCAAAGATCTGTACTAGCGGATTTTCAGCCTTCTATTGGAGGAAGCCATGTAGGACTTGAACAGCTGGAATGCAGAAGTCAGCATCTGGCTTCAAGTAGAAAGCCAACTGTCTTGTTAGGGGCCAATGCAGCTGGTGACTTTAGTTGAATCCAATGCTTGTTCACCGTTCTGAAAATCCTTGGGTCCTTTAGAGTGATACAGGATCAACTCTGCCTGTGTTCCATAAATGGATCCGCAGAGCCTGGATGAAAGCACATCTGTTTACAACATGGTTTACTGAATATTTTAAGTCTAGTGTTGAGATTTACAGCTCAGAAAAAAAGATGCTTTTCAACACATTACCGCTCACTGACAGTGCGCTTAGTCACCAGTGAGCTCTGCTGGAGATGTACAATGAGATTAACGTGGTTTTTATGCCTGCTAACACAACATCCATTCTGCCACTCCTGGATCAAAGATTAATTTTGCCTTTGAAGTTTTATTGTTTAAGAAATATAATTTGTAAGGCAACAGCTGTCATGGATAGTGATTCTGCCAATGGGTCTCAGCAAAATAAATTGAAAACCTGGAACTGATCAACTATTCTAGATGCCATTAAATATACCCATGAGTTGTGGGAGGAAGTAAAAATCTCAACATGAATAAGAAACGGAGGAAGTAGATTTCAACTTGCATGGATGACTTTGTGGGATTAAAAATTTCAACTGGGGAAGTAATTGCAGAAGTGGTGAAAAAGCGAGATAAATAGAAGTAGAGCCTAAAAATATGGCTAAATTGCTGCTCTTTCACAATAAAACTTGAATGGAAAAGAGGTTCCTTCTCTGGATGAGCAAAAAAAGTGACTTATTGAGATAAAATCTGCTCCTCATAAAGATATTGTGAACATGTCCAAAAAATAACAAAGGATTTAGAATGTTACACAGATTCGGTCAGTAAGAAAGCAGTACTAGTATTTGAGACTTGATCCAATTTTGAATGTTCCATGGGTCAAATGCTTTCAAATAGCACCACATTCTACTGAGAAATATGTCATAAAATAAAAAGTCAATGGAGAAAGAAAACTTCGTTGTTGTTTTATATTTAGAAATTGCTATAGTCATTCCAACTTTCAGCCAAAGTCAGCAACCATAAACATTAAGAAAAGATCCTTTGCCAACAAAAAGATTACAGCTCCTTAAAAACTCAGATGTTCATTAGCATTTTTAGCAATATTTTAAATTCTAGGTTTGTACATTTTTACATAATGGTATTGTACACTTGATAGATTAGAGGATAATGAAAACATAACTTTTATATGCACCAGAAAAAACATTCTAGTAACATTCCTCTTTGGAATACTAGCTTTATTAAGATGGTGTGGAACTCAGCCTCTGATATATCTGAGTGTATTAGTGAGTTTCCTGTCACTGAGACACCAGATGTAACCCCCACAGTTTAAA
>RJWT010012105.1:0-22720 GCA_004365215.1 Cuniculus paca
GTTTATCATATAAAAGAAACAATGCAATATTTAAGTTTTATGTGTCTGATTTATTTCACTTAACATTAATGATCTCGACATGTATCCATTTTCCTACAGATGACTCAGGTTTATCTTTATGGCAGAGTAGTACTTCATTGTATCTAAGTATCACATTTTCTTTATCAATTCATGTGTTGATGAACATATAGGCTGCTTCTGAGATTTGGCTATTATGAATTGTGCTGCTATAAACATGGGTGTGCATATATCACTATAATATGATGTCTTTAAATGTTCGGGGAAGATACCTAGAAGGGGAATAGTTGGGTCAAGTGAAATTTCTATTTTTAATTTTTTGCAGAAGTTCCATATTGATTTCCATAGTGCTGGTACTAGTTTACATTCCCCCCAATCGTGTAGAAGGGTTCCTCTTTCTCCACAGCCTCACGGGCATTTATTATTATTAGATTTCTTGATTTTGGCTTTTCTTTCTGGGGTAAGATAGAATATTGGTGTTGTTTTAACTTGGAGTTCTATAATAGTCAGCAATGTTAAGCACTTCTTCATGTATTTATTGGTCATTTGTACACTTCTTTTGTTAAATGTGTATTCATTTCACTTGCCCAAGTTTTGAGTGAGTCTTTTATGTTGGGGTGGGTTTTTTTTTTTTAGTTTTTTTATATATTCTAGATATTAGTTCTCTCTCTGAGGAATAGCCGGCAAAAATTTTTTCCCATTCTTTAGGTCATCTTTTCACTTGGTTGTTGATTTTGCTGTACAGAAGTTTTTTGATTTGATACAATCACATTTGTGGATTATTTGTATGATTTCCTGTGCAACTGAGGACTTTTCCTGTACAGCAGGACTTTTCTATTCAAAAAGTCCTTGCCAATACTTAACAACTTCAAGAGTTTTACCTATTTTATTTTCTAGCAGGTTAAGTGTTTCTATTTTAACAGTTCTTTGACCTATTTTGATTTTGATTTTAATTTAGTATATGGTGAGAGATTTGGGTCTAGATTCAATTATCTGCATGTAGATAGCCAGTTTTCCCAACCATTTATTAAAGAAACAATCTTTCCCCTAGTGTATGTTTTTAGCCCTTTTGTCAAAGCCCTTTTGTCAAGGATAGTTGAATGTGTTGTTTTTGCATTCTCTCTTTTGTTCAATTATCCTCCTGTCTGTTTTTGTGCCATTACAGTGTTATTTTTAATCACTGTAGCTTTGTTTTATAATTTCAAGTCCGGGATTGTGCTGCCTCCCTCTTTGGTCTTACTTTTGTTATTCTGGGTCTCTCCTTGTTCCATATGAATTTTAAGAGTCTTTTCTTCAGTTCTGTGAAGAATGCTGTTGATATTTTGATTGTGATTGCATTAAATATCTATTTTGGAAGCATGGCCATTTTGACTATATTGGTTTTGCCTATCCAGGAACAAGGGCTATCTTTCCATTTTCTGATGTTCTCCTCAATTTTGTTTTTCAGCATAGTGTAGGTTTTGTTGTAGAGGTGTTTTACTTCCTTAGGTAATTTCCTAAGTAATTTTTCTAGGTGCTAATGTGAATGATGCTTTTTCCCTAATTTCTTTCTCAGTGGGTTCATTATTGGTATACAAGAACTTCAGTAATTTTGCATGTTGATTTTGTATACTGCTACATTACCGAATTTGGTTATTCTGAGTCTTTTGGTGGCTTTTTGGGGGTCTTTTATGCAGAGGATCATGTCATCTGCAAGGATGACAAGTTGACTTCTTCCTTTCCTATACATATGTACTTATTTACTAAAATTTATTTATTTGTTAGATAGTTGTTTTTGTTACCTAACTGTTCTTGCTAATGTTTCCAGGACTATGTTGAACAGGAGTGATGATAGTAGACATCCCTCATCTTGTTCCTGATTTTAGAGAAAAAGTTCTCAGTTTTTCCCCCTTTTAATATGATTTTGCCACTACATTTCTCATAAATGGCTTTGTTCAGATTGAGATAAGATCCTTGTATACTGTTTTCATCATGAAGGGACATTGGATTTTGTCAAAGGCTCTTCCTACATCTACTGAGATGATCATGTGGTTACTGTTCTTGCTTCTGTTTATGTATTACATTTATTGATTTGTATATGTTAAACCATCCTTGTATCCCTGGGATGAAGCCTCCTTGGTCATGATCTATGATCTTTTTGATGATTTGTTGCATTCTGTTTGCCAGTACCTTGCTGAGAAGTTTTCCATCTATATTCACTGAAGAAATTGCTCTATAGTTCTCTTTTTTGGTTGGATCTTTGTCTAGTTTTGCAATCAGAGTAATGCTAGCTTCCAGGAGTGACTCTGAGAATACTCTTTCTCTTTCAATTTCATTAAAGAACCTGAGGAGTTTTGGTGATAGATCTTCATTTCTGTAGAGCTGAATAGTGAATTCATTCAAGTCAGGGATTTTCTTAGTTGTTAGGTTTTTAATTAATGCTTCAATTTCATTGCCTGTTATGGGATTATTCAGCATTTTACAATCTTCTTGGCTCAGTTTTGGTAATTCATATGTATTTAGGAATATATTTTTTCTGTATTTATCAGTGTACAGATTTGTGAATTGTTAATAATCTTTTTGACTTTGGCACTGTCTGTTTTCATTTTTGATTACGTTGATTTTGGCCTCTCTCTCTCCTTTTTTTTTTGGTTAATTTGCCTAAGGGTTTGTCTGTTCTGAGAATCAACTCTTTTTTTTTTTTTTGGGCGGGGACGGGGTGGGGGGGCGGATCTCAATTTCATTGATTTCTGCTCTAGTCTTAATAATTTCCATTCTTGGACTGGGGGTTTAGCTCAGCAGCACAAAAACCTGCTTCGTAAGCATGAGGTCGTGAGTTCAATCTTTGGTACCTAAATAAATAAATAAAAAATTCCCATCCTTGGTATAAAAAATTTTTTCATCCTTGTACTAGCTTTAGGGTTGGATTGTTCTTGTTTTTCTAGGCTCTTGAGGTATATTATTAGGTTATTTATTTGGGCTCACTCTGTTTTTGTGATATGGGCATTCACAACTACGAACCTACCCTCTTAGGACTGCTTTCATTGTGTAAAAGGCAGGCTTATAGAAACATTATGGTATGTCCTCATCCACCTTATTAACCAGATCTGGGTAGTGTCAGTTTCTGAACTTTAAATGACCATGAAAGGTAAAAGGTAAAAGGTAAACATTTTGATTCAGTTTAAGACATCAAGGCAGCCACAACAACAAACATACTCACAAATGAGGACTTCCAGAACTGCTTCAGAAAGTGGCAAGAACAATGTGGTAAGTGTGTATATACCATAATTTGTTTATCCATTTATCTCTTGATGGATATTTAGGTTTCTGTCTTTGGACAGTTGTGTATAATGATCCTATAAAGTATTAGTTACTGTTCTTATTTTGGGTATACACACCCTGAAGGGGAACCCAGTGGATCATTTAGTAATTTCATGTTTAACATTTTGTCAAACCTCCAAATTGTTCTGTAACTACAAAACCAACAATGCACAAGGTTCCAATTTCTCATCTCTACCAAAATTTATTTCCAATTTTTTAATAATAGGCATCCTACTAGATATAAAGTAGTTTTTCCTTGTTGATTTTTTGTTTGCTTGTTTTACTTTTGAGACAGGGTTTTGCTGTATAGTTCAGGCTAGTTTTGAACTCACTATGTAGCCCAGAGTCCTCGAACTCGCGGTGATTCTTCTGCCTCAGCCTCCTGAGTGCTAGAATTACAGGCCTGCACCACCACGGGCTTCAGTATGGTTTTATTTCGCATTTTCCTAATGCAGGTTTCATGATGTTGAACACCTTTTCATGTGCTAAAATCTCAGGCCCAGGTTGGCCTTGAACACGTGGCAATCTTCCTGCCTACTAGCATTAGAGGCATTTGCCATCATGCCTGGCTCACAGCCCTTATTTATTTATTATCTTGAGATAATGTCTCTACCAGTTGCGCTAGTTGGACTCAATTTTATGATCCTCTTGCTTCAGACTCCTAGTGTGCAAAGATTACAGACCTATGCCAACACGCCTAGCTGTATTTATTTAAAACATCAATTACACATACACACAAAATAGTGAATGCAGTTTCCCTCAAAACTTAGCGCAACACTAACACCTAAGTCCCTCACCCCTGGATTCTTCTTGTCTCCTGCAAAACCCGCTTCACCGTCCCCTTATTCTGTCGGGCACCCACTGTTGACACAGAAGTCAGTATCTCAGAATAACACAACTCTTCTTCGTAATTTCTGAAACTCCTCTCTCTTTGCCTCCCTCCGCTTGTCATACATTTAAGGATTCCTCCCCTTCAGCCTCCCCAGTCACTTGGCAGTTTCCTTCCCAACTCTTCAAGAGTATCAGCTTTGGATCTCACCAACTCAGTTCTTACAAGCATTCTGCACTAAAGAATACTAAACTCAACTTATCCTCAAGCAAAGCCCGAAACGGCGCGTCCGGAGGTCTGTGTCTCCCCATTTTTGGGGTCCACTAGCACGCCTAGAAATCTCCGGGGTATGACCAATAAAAGCTTATCTGAGAGAATGAAGATCACTTTTAAATAGTGCAGCGCCCACTTTTCCCCGCTCCAAACTACACTTCCCAGAAGGCTCAGCGGTGCGCCTTACCTCCTCTTCCAAAGGCTGCCCAGTTCCTACGGATAGCAGGGAGGGTTCGGAAAGTAAGCGCATCTGCGACGCATCTGATGTGACCTTCTTTGGCAACCACGACTGGAAACTGAGCTTGGGCTCTGTGAAGCCTTCAGGATGTGTTTCAGTGTGGGGTGTAATCATGTCTACCCGGCTGCAACTAATCGCTGATGAGAATTCTGTTGATCGGGAGCCTTCTTCTCCTCCAATGTTTCTGACTACATTTCCCAGAAGACTCCTCGGCCTCTCGCGGGAATTTAGCGTTAGAGTCACGCGCTGGCGGGACCCTTAGGTTGCACAGGCAACTACCCCAGTGTTCTACTGGGTTGTGTTGCTTTAGAGAACCTTGGGAGGCCTAGGTGAGTAACCTGAGGGTATAGGGCGGGGCTGAGCGGAGCTTTGGTTTTGTGCAAAGGAGGAGTTAAGCTTAAAATAGCGTACTTGAGGCTTTGTGGTGATTTGTGATGAATGATCGTGTGCTGGTATCAAGGCTGTTTCTATGATTGGTATTTGTTTCTAATTTTAATGCCGGTGCAGATACGGTGCTGGGATGTGTGTGTGTGAAAGAGAGGGGTTAGGACCACGTGCTGCATTGTGTGCCTATGTGGGGAGCTTCTGACTGTTACTATGTAGTTTGTCCCCGTAGTTGTGCATAATTGTGTGAGGTTGTGACTGTGTGCAAGAGTGCAGGTGGTAATACTTGTGAATACTGTGTAGTGTATCAGTGTGAATACGTGGTTTGTGATCATGACCTTGACCAGTTGCAGGTGTGCTGTACCTGTGAGAATGCCTTTGTGATTGTGAGTGCCCCATTGTTAAATGTGCGGTTGTGCTTAGGTGACCTTTTGAGGCCCTAGGTGTGAGACCCTGTTGGTTTGAGTGTGGTTTCCTGTAGCTGAATAGAGTGAACACACTTTATTGTAGGTGTGTGTGAAGCTTTGTCATGTATGTATACCTTTTTAAGCACAATACGGTCCTGTAGTTTTCCCCTTTCTAGAACATGGGAGAGTTGTCTTGCTCTCCTTTGCCTTTTATTATGTTTATATGTATAACTATGTTTGTGAGATTCGTTAATGCTAGATATAAGAGTGGTTCATTCCAGTTCTTTGCTATGTTGTTATACATTTTTAGTATACTGCATTTATTCATCCCCTATAGTAATGATGGAAATTTCAATTATTTGTAGTTTTAAAAAATTTCATAAACAGTGCGACCTAGAACTTTCTTTTACATAAGGTACACATGCTTGAGTTTATCTATCAGTGGAATTGTTGGGTTATATACTTTCCACTTTATTAAATAGAGCAAAATATATACCAAAGCAGATAAACGAATTAACATTTGGATGGCAGTGTTCCAAAGTCTTGTTGCTGTGTATCCCTACCAAAACGTCAAGACTGTAGCATACACAAGTAAGTAGTACAATGCACAAATCTTAAGCAATTTTGTAACAATCTCTTAAAGGACTTTGCAAGGATCCCAGATGGTTCCCTTATACCCCACCCTCAGTCATCTTTTCCACAATCACTATTCAGCATTTTTACTAGCTTTATCCATTTTTGAACTTCATGTACACCTGCATATGGATAATATAGCATGTACTCTTCTATACTTTGCTTCTTTTGTTCCGTATTATTTTTATGAAATTCATCCATGCTGTTCAGTATAATTGTAATTACTGTAGTCCTCATTATGTTTAGGGATGTATCGCAATATATTAATTGATTATATTATTGATGGGTATTAGAGTAGTTTTTTTTCTTTTTCCAAATTCCTTTTATTTCAAAGAGAAAAAATAAAATTTCAAAACACAACAATCAGGGTGAGTAGTTTCTAATTTGAGACTGTTGCAAATTATGTTGCTGCCATGAACATTCTAACATGTTTTTGGTAAATATATGAAAACTTTTCTCTAGGGTGAATACTTAGAATAGACTATAAGGTAGGTGCATATTTAATAGATACACCCATTTCTCGTGTGGTTGCTCCAGTATACACTCCAGCCAGAAGTGTGTCAGAGTTCCAGTTGCTCTACATTCTATCCATTATTTCATACTGTAGTTTAACTATTTTGTTGGTTGTACAGTGGGTTTTATAGTTTTAATTTGAATTTCTTCACTTTTTCATGTATTTATTAGCCATTTGGATATCCTTTTTTTTTTTTGACATGTCCATTCCAGTATTTTTGCAAGTTTTTTCCTTGTTATTCCTTTTTGGTTTTAAATTTTTTTTTTTTAAGGTACTGGGGATCGAACTCAAGACTTTGCACTTACCAGAAAAGTGCTCGCACCATTGAGCTAAATCCCTGGCCTTTGGTTTTAAAAATTTTATTTTCATATGGTGAACATAGTAAAAAGATTCACAATTGTTCAGGTGCCTGAGAACAATTGTGAAAAACAGGAAATTACACTATGAATTTACACAGATAAAAACTTAACTAATCTAGCCGGGCGTGGTGGCTCACGCCTGTAATCCCAGCACTCGGGAGGCTGAGATAGGCGAATCGTTGTGAGTTTCAGACCAGCCTGGGCTACAAAGTGAGCTCAAGGCCAGCCTGAACGGCATAGTGAAACCCTGTCTCAAGAACAGGGCTGGGGATCTAGCTCAGCGGTCTAAGCACCTGCCCGGCAAGTGCAAGGTCGTGAGTTCAATCCCCGGTGCCACAAAAAAAAAAAAAAAAACTTAACTAACCTACATTCCTTATTTGAATTTTGCTAATTGTACTTTTCTGTGCCAGCAGCCAATCCATAGTCCCATATTAATTTACTTGTCTTGTCTCATTGGTTTCCCTCCATCTGAGATAATTTTTTAGTCTTCATCTTTCATCTTGATTCTTTTGAACACCATTGACGAGTTATTTTGTAGAATGTCTTTCACTCTGGGCTTGTCTCATGTTTCCTTATGGTTAAATTTAGACTATGCATTTTGGCAGGATCACAGAAATGGTATACTCTTCTTACTGCATCATATCAGAGATACGAATCATTGTATCTCACTATTGGTGATGTTAACCCTTATCAGTTGGTAAAGTTGGATTTTGCTAGATTTCTCCTGTAAAAAATTACTGTTTTTCCCTTTTTACTTGCTATCTTCTGAGATTTAGGATGTACAAAAATTCTGTTTCACTAATGATGATTTCTCTTTCTTTCATTCTACATTTATTAATTTAAATTCTAGTATTAGGAAGAGCTTTCTTGTCTTACCCACATTTAACATTTATGGACTTACGGATATTTTATTACATGAATTTTAATCCATTATCATCATTCATTTGTTGCCCGGATTTGAGTGTTAAGTTGGCTCTTGTGTCCTCTCAGTATGCTTTCTGCTGCTGCTGCTGCTGTTGTTATTATTTTTTTTTTTTTTGCGGCCCCGGGGATTGAACTCACGACCTTGCGCTTGCCGGGCAGGCGCTTAGACCGCTGAGCTAGATCCCCAGCCCTGGTGTTTTTGAGACAGGGTCTCACTATGGTGTTCAGGCTGGCCTTGAGCTCACTTTGTAGTCCAGGCTGGTCTCGAATTCACAACAATCTGCCTGTCTCAGCCTCCCAAGTGCTGGGATTACAGGCGTGAGCCATCACGCCTGGCTTTGTTGTTATTATTTTCTTAAAATTTTTTTTTGTTACTTTCTTAATTTTTGGCACCATGTGGAGATCCCAAGGTCATCTTGTGTTTTACCTCCTCCAGCTCTGGAATCAGCAGTTTCTTCAAGGAGCTCCCGTTTCTTGTATTGGAAAATAAATTTATAAACTAAGATCTGAGAACTCTGTGTGCTCATTGCTATTAGGTTGCCACTACCCAAGTTCTGGTCAGTGGAGAGAGCTAAAAATACATAAATGTTTCTCTATTTATCTGTTTATATACTTTTAAACTACCAGTTTATACTCATATCTTTAATTCTAATTCTAAACCAAGTTTTTTTGTAAAGAACTATGAAGGGTCTGAAGTTTTCTCTTAGTTGTGAGCTAATAAATTAGCTTCATATACCTTCACTGATAGAAGATATTAGACTTCTGGGTCAGTATTTTGTTTCATTTTATGAGTTTCAATTAGGTTAAACCAAGACCTGTTAACACCCTAAATCTTCTCAAACTAGGCAAGATAATTATTTGTCAAGACTTGGGACCAGATTGTATAGCCTAAGTTTATTGAAAATTGGTTTTATCAAAATAAATTTATTTATTTATTTATGTTTTGAGACAGGGTCTTGCTTTACAGTTCAGGTTAGCCTTGAGTTCACTTTGTAATCTAGACTGGTCTCTAACTTGCAATGATTCTCCTGCCTCAGCCTCCTTAGTGCTGGGATTACAGGCGTGCATCACCGCACCTGGCTTTTTTTTTTTTTAAGATAAATCCAAACTGAAAATGTGTAAAATCTGGTTGAGCACGCCTGTAATCCCAGCATTCGGGAGGCTGAGGCAGGAGAATCCTTGTGAGGTTGAGACCAGCCTGGGCAACAAAGTGAGCTCAAGGCCAGCCTGAATGGCATAGTAAGACCCTCTCTCAAAAAGACAAGGGATGGGGATTTAGCTCAGTGGCCTAAGCACCTGCCTGGCAAGCGTGAAGTCGGGAGTTCGATCCCCAGTGCCCAAAAATTCTTTGAGTAGTTATACTTCTAGGAATTAATCAGAATTCATATACTGTACAGGTAAAATGATACATGCACCGGGATATTTATTGCAACTTCGTTATGTTGGAAGATAGAAAACAACTCAAAGGATCACTGGCTATAGATTGGCTCAGTATATGAAGGTATATACATTTCATGGAACACAATGTAGTTATTAACATAATTATGTGTCAGCTGGCTAAGGTGGCACACACCTGTAATCCCAGTACTTAATAGACTGAGGCAGGAGGATCGTTGTGAGTTCAAGACCAGCTTGACCTATGAAGTGAGCTCAAGGCCAGCCTGAACAGCATAGTGAGACCCTGTCTCAAAAAGACAAGGGCTGGGGATTTGGCTCAGTGGCCTAAGCGCCTGCCTGGTGAGTGCAAGGTCATGAGTTCAGTCCCCAGTGCCGCAAAAAAAAAAAAAAAAAAAAAGTGAAAAAAATTGTGAGTGATTATATCTTTCTATGTATGTATATTTGTTTGTATACGAACAGTCATTCTCCAAGCCATGTTCATCCTAGCCAAATCCAGGCAGTTCCAGACCAAAGCTTGGCTCTATAGAATTGAAGATGAGAGATCTGCCCATTCTTCTCTCTGATGCCCCCAAGTGTTTATGTGGGTTGAAGGCAGAAGTGATCATTGGAGCTGTGAGGCAAGAGGAGTCTGATGTGTCTTCTTTTACCTCTCTCAGGTCTATCCTTTTCCAAAAGAGGAACCCAGAGGTCTTTTTCTACAAATATCAAAGCCATGGCTCAGGTGAGACACTGTTTGCTTTTGCTGAAATAGAATCCTTTTTACTTCTAATACATATACACACTTGCTTTTCCTCACTATGAGACTTTTTGCTTAAAAACAAACAAACAAAAAGAAACCAAACTTTCCAGTGGGTATAGTAGTGCACACCTGTACTTCCAGCACTCGGGGAGACTGAGGCAAGAGGATTCCAAGTTTGAGTCTGGCCTGGACAATTTAACTTAGTGAGAACCTGTCTCTAAAAAGTGGAGTGGGGGGACTGAGGGCATAGCCTAGTGTGAAGGCCCTGTGTTCAATTCCCAGTATCACAACAAACAGAAAAAACTAACCAAACCCTTTAAATTTAGTTAAAGCAATGCAAAAGTACTCTTACTCCTGCTGTAAGGAAAAAAATCTCTATAAGCCAACTCAAAAATTTCTCTGTTGTTGAAAATACCTATAGAAAAAAGAAATTGTTAGATAAGCGTTGTCAACCAAGTACAATTTTCTCCAAAGAAATTTTAATCAGAATTTTAAAGTGCAGTTTTAAAATTCATCAGAAAATTGCTGATCAGTTTTAAAGAATGCTTTTGTAAAACTGTGACTCACTTAATATAAAAATGTTCTAACCCAAAGCTGGGAATGGTGGCATGTGTCTGTAGTCCCAGCAACTTGGGAGGCTAACTCAAGGAGGATCTCTTGAGCCTAGGAGCTGAGGACAGCCTTGGCAACATAGTGAGATCCCATTTCTTTAAAATAAAACAAAAATGTAAAAAAGTCTGATTTAGATTAGGTTTGGAACTTTTTAAAACACTGGTTACCCGTGTCCCCTTTCAGGAACATGAGCTCCATCTCCTGGACAACTCAGTGCCTGTGTCCATTTCTCATTCTTTTAATTGAAGTTTACACGTTCATGTACCAAGTCCTTGAGCATCTCATATCTCACACTTCTGCTGGAAATTCTGATAAATCAGAAGTATGTTTCCCACATTGTAAATGGATTGCATTTGTTTGAACAGTGATTTGGTGAAATGAGTGATTAGGGTAACTCATAGGGAAAAGCCCAAAACTTCACAAAACTGGTTTTTGTTTGTTTGTTTGTTTTTTTGGTACCGGGGATTGAACTCATGACCTCATGCTTGCCAGGCAGGCACTTATACTGCTGAGCTAAATCCCTGGCCCTCAAAACTGGGTTTTCCAATAGAAAAATATGTATGATGGTTTTATTCAGCTTTAGTCTTACTATATGGCAAGATCTTCTGGTTTCTGAAGCTTTTCTTAAAAAATATACTTATTTATTTAATTAGTTTTTTGAGGCAAGGTCTCACTATATAGTATAGGCTGGTCTCGAACTTACTGTGTAGCCTACACTGGCCTTGAACTCACAGCAGTCCTCTTGCCTCAGCTTCCTGAGTGCTGGGGTTACAGGCATGAGCCACCATGAGTGGCTAATGAAACCTTTTAATTTTGAGAGTATGGCTAGTGTTTGCTTATCACTCTGATGCTCCAGGAGGCATCAGTGAAAAATCAATATCAGGAATGCCATTGAGTTAGTATGGATCATCCTTTATCATGTTCCTGTAGCTCAGGAACAAAAGGAATTTACAGTTGAGGCATGCATGCTTATAAATAGCATTGGGCTAATGTTAGGGAATTCTTTATATCACCTCCAGCCTAAATATCTAAAAGCAAAAATAAAGTCATTTATATCTTTATAATAGAACATTATGGAATAAGAAATAAAAATGCTTATAAAAAGCATTTGTTGTAATAAGGATTCTCATTACATAATAGCAGCATGAGACTGAATCAGTCATGTGCAAATTTAATTTTTTTTTTTTTTTTTTTTTGCGGCACTGGGGATTGAACTCACGACCTTGTGTTTGCCAGGCAGGCACTTAGGCCGCTGAGCTAGATCCCCGGCCCTGGTGTTTTTGAGACAGGGTCTCACTATGCCATTCAGGCTGGCCTTGAGCTCACTTTGTAGCCCAGGCTGGTCTCGAACTCACAACGAGCCGCCTGTCTCAGCCTCCCAAGTACTGGGATTACAGGCGTGAGCCACCATGCCCGGCTGCAAATTTAATTTTCTAAGATAAATTTTTGTTCAGTGCTGGCGATTGAACCAAAAGCCTTTACCCTAAGTTGCATCCTCAGCCTCTTTTTAAATTTTTAATTTTGAAACTGAATCTTGTTTATTTGCCCACGCTGGGCTCAAACTTGAGATCCTCTTGCCTTAGCTTCCCAGAGTCCTGGGATTATAGGTTTGTGCCACCCCATGCCTGGCTGATAATAAACCTGTTTCAAGTGTGATAAAACTATTCCAGTCTTGACTCATTACCAGTTCCACTCTTAGAAGGGCACTGCCATTTTATCTTTTTTCTTTTTTCTTTCTTTTTTTTTCCTCAGTACTAGAGACTGAACCTAGGGCCTTCACACTGAGCTATATCACTAGCCCTTTTTATTTATTTTGAGGTAGGGTCTCACTAAATTGGTAGGTCATCCAGGTTAGGCTTAAACTTGGGATCTTCCTGTCTCAGCCTCCCAGAGGACAGGAGTTAGAGGTGTGTACCACCATGCCTGACTCTGTCATTAGATTGCCTTAGCTGCTGGGTTTTTTTGGTCTTTTTTTTTTTGGTACTAGGGATCAAACTCATGACTTTGCACTTACCAGGCTGGCACTTGTGCCACTGAGCTAAATCCCCAGCCCATAGCTGCTGTGTTTGATGAATCTGCAACTCCTTATCTCCTGATTTACTGCGAAGTTACAGGGGACATTAAATTCCCATATTACACCTTCCATCTTTCCCAACTCTATTAGGAATTATACCACTGTTTTTGGTTAAATCAATAGTGTCTTTTTTTTTTTAGTACTAAAGATTGAACTCAGAACCTTCTTAACTAAGCTACATTCCCAGTCTTTTTTATTTTTAATTTTTGAGACAGAGTCTCACTATCTTGCCCAGCCTGGACTTCTGATACTTGTGGTACCCCTACTCAGCCTACCAGAGTACTGCATATGCCACCATACCTAGCTAGTAGTATCACATTGTTATGATTGAAATATCATTTGCTCCCAAGTTAGTTCAGCTTACTTGTTTTATTCACTTATTTTGTTAGTTTTTTTGAGACAGGGTCTTGCTGTGTAGTGCAGGCTGGCATGAACTTACTGTGTAGCCCACTCTGGGCTCAAACATGGCAATCCTCCCACCTTAGCTTCCTGACTGCAGGGACTATAGGCATGTCCTATCACAACTGGTTACAATTTTTTTTGTTGTTTTGTTTTGTTTTTTGGTACCAGGGATCAAACTTACAACCATGTACTTGCCAGGCAGGTATTTGTGCTGCTGAGCTAAATCCCCAGGCCCTTAGAATTTTTTTTTAAAGTGATCAAAATTTACTCCTAAGGAAAGTGGTGGTAGTGACTACTATTTATTTTGGACAGGTTCATGGCTTTATTCTAATACAAACAGCATTTCATTTTCCTGTGCTTAATTGCATTTTCCTCCCCACTTACTTAGTTGTGTATGTGTTTCTGAAAACTCCAGCATCACTGCCACAGACCAAAATCAATGTCTTTTTATCTTATCAGTCACATAGGTTCCTTTAGGTCACATAGACTTCTCTCCCCATTCCTTTGTCATCTTGTTCCAGCCTGATCTGGTTACTATCTAGGCCTGCTGCACGGCTTTCCTGAGACTTTATTTTTGTTGTTCCCCCTAGATTTTCTTTCACCATTCTCCTAATTTCTAAATCCTTTTCACCATTCTCCTAATTTCTAAATCCCATGTCATCTTCCTTTCTGGTTTAAGTCCTCATTTTAATGGAACACATCTGGTAGTCTCCTTGGAAATTGTGCTCGAGTCTTTGTATGTCTAGGAGTATCATTTTTGAAATGTCATTTTTTAACAGAACAGACTAATAGTTATAGAATTCTAGGCCAAATGATTTCTTCATCAAACTGTTGAAGAATTGTTCTTATATAATTTCTTGCTTTTAGAGATGGCCTCAAGAATTCCATTGCTCCGTTGATTGTTGATGCCTTTTATATGATCTACTGTCTTCTGTGGCTGCTTGTAATGTCCTATCTTTAGCCTTCATTCTGAAATTTTATCCTTAGCTGTTTGGGAAAAGAGGAGGAAGATCACATGGTTTTGATAATTTATTATATGGCAGGTATTGGGCAAAGCATTATATAAGTAATTTAATTGAAAAACTTTCCTTAGCTGGATTTTGTCTCTTTCTTGCCTTGTTTAGATAATGGAAATGTCCCACTAAACAGAGGCAGCTTTATCTAGAGGGATCCAAGGACATGGAAGTACAGCGATTCTGTGGTGCTTGTTTTTTAAGTCCTCTTCTTGCATTCATATGCTCGCTGTATTTCACTTCCTGTACCTTAATCTTTTCTTCTTTCTTTTCTAAACAAAACTCTTCTTTTTATTAATCAAGTCATATACATGATTTTGTTTCAGGAGCCAGTGGTGTTCAGTGATGTATCCATAGACTTCTCTCAGGAGGAGTGGGAATGCCTGAATGATGATCAGAGAGATTTATACAAAGATGTGATGTTGGAGAATTACAGCAACCTGGTTTCAGTGGGTAAGCACATCTGTCCGTAAGAATTCAGGTTCTGTCCTTGGAAGGTCTATTTCCTCCAATGTGAAATGCTCACCTACCTTTCAAATACCAGTTGGATTTCTGCATCCTGTTCCTGCAGGAATATTCTGAACATTGTAGAGTTAGAAGAAGGAAGCTACATTGAATTATAGAAGACATTTCAAATCTTCTGTTAATGTTTCATTGGTCTGTTGTACCTTTCTCTGATTATTACTGTAATGTCTTTCTTTACAATGAAGAGCCTGGATTTGAATTCTGAGACATTTTTATCATACATTTATCTCATTACCTTTTTCATAAGCAGGATTTTGCATTTCTAAACCAAATGTCATCTCCTACTTGGAGCAAGGGAAAGATCCCTGGTTGGTTGACAGAGAGCCAACAAGAAGCCAGTGGCCAGGTAAGTGGGCACAGCAGGTAATGATCCAGTTGGTCAGTGGGGAGACTGCTTTCTTCACATGCTATCTGAAAATCTCCCTTCAAAACCTTCTGGCTTGTTGTGCAAGCAAATGTAAGACCTTTTCAGATGAACTTACCTTTTCCCCTTACCTAACACACTTAGCCTGCTTTTCTTCTATACTTTTCTCCTAATTCTAACTAGCTGGTGCCCTA
This sequence comes from Cuniculus paca, assembly GCA_004365215.1. Lineage (NCBI taxonomy): Eukaryota > Metazoa > Chordata > Mammalia > Rodentia > Cuniculidae > Cuniculus > Cuniculus paca. Next base: position 15,201 of record RJWT010012105.1, read on the forward strand.
CTGTATGATCTCTAGTGATACTCCTTTCTATCCATATTTTAGACCAGGATTCTTCTCAGCTTTTCATCCTCTTTTGTATTTAGTCTCATAAAAAGTTGTTCTCTCTTGAAAGAAATATTTTCTACATTGTCAGAGACTTGTTTTTTCAAAGTAGTTTTTTGTTTTACTTTGTACTGATTCAGAAGTTGTAAACTCTCACTAATTTACTCATACTGTTAATCAATATTTGCTATTATTTAAATCTAAATTTAATCAATTTTTTTCTAACATGCCTGAGGTATTTAGCTAGGTACTACAGAGCTTTAAAAAAGGAATAAGCAGTTTTAGAGTTTATAGTCTGTTAGTACTAGAACATGTGTGTCAAAATAACTTCTTCAGGTACACCCACACTAAGAGAAGTTAAAATAGGGAGCTTAGCAGAAAATAAGAATTGATGTAGGAGATGACTTCATATATATATAGAAGAGACTTGGGAATACATGTCATTGACTTTAGATACAGGGTTAGAAATAAGACCTATGTCTCTATGGAGAAGTTATGGATGATAAAGATAGAGAGATTTGGTACAAAGGAGGAGAACAAGACAACACATTCAGTATAAATTTATTGTGTTCCTCTTGTATGTCTATCACTGTTTTCAACACTGAGGTTACAGAAATAAACACACAAAATCTTTTTTTGAGAGCTTATCCCCCACTATTGGGAGAGATAGAAAAACACATGACTGTATGTCAGGTAATAGTAAATGCTAAAAGGAAAAATGAAATAGAGAAAAGGATAGAATATTTTATGGGAAACAGAGAAACTTTCTGAGCAGGTAATATTTGGGCAGAGACCAGAAGTCCAAAAGTAAGTCATTATATGTGATTGGGGGGTGGGGGAACTACTGCCAAACACAGTCCCTAAGGCAAATGGTGCATTGGTTTTATTTGAGGAGCAGCCTGGGAGGCCAGTGACTGGAGCAGAGTTGTACGTGGGTGGAAAATTAGATCAGATTGGAGAAGTAGGGAGAAATGGGTCAGTTAATATACTGCCATCCAAGCCATTTTAAAACTCTTCATTCTGAGGGCAGAAGTCACTAGAAAGCTATGAGATTAGGACTGCTGTGCTCCATGTTATGTTTTATTTTATTTTAATTTTTTTCCAACTTTTTTTTTCCAACTTACATTTTGAAAAGATCACCTTCCCTCCTTTATAGGATGTAAGGTTGGAAGCAGACTATTAAGACTTTTGTAGTAGTTTGGTTGAGCTACAGTGATGGCTTAGAGACCATCACTTAAATGTTAAGACTGGCATTAATAGGAAGGGGTAGAGCCTAGCTCATTGTAATCTATTCACAGAAGGAAGATGTTTCCAACAATATTTGAATATTTAATAAAATCCATTGTATTATATACTTTCGGAGTGGTTTATTTTTATTTTAAGTAAGTAAATTTTGCTTATATCTTTTTTTTTCCTAAATCCATTTTATTTCCAGGAGGAAAAAAAAAAAGAAGAAAAACTAAAAAAAATTTCAAAACACATCAATCAGGGTGCTTATATCTTTGGCAAGTGATATAGTTTGTTTTTGTTTTTTGATGATTTTGCGCTTTTGGGGCAGGGTTCTCACTGTCTCGTCCAGCCTGGCCTTGTACTCATTACATAACCCCTGTTGATTTTGAACTCATGATCTCCCTCAGCTTCCCAAGTATTGGAATTATAGGCATGCACCACCACACCCAGCTTAATATTTTGTCTTTTTTTTTGGTACTGGGGATTGAACTCAACCTCGCGCTTGTCAGGCAGGCATTTGTGCCGTATTTTGTCTTTTATTTTGAAAATTTTCAAACATAGATGCCACACTTGCTTCATCTCCCTAATGTTGTTGCTCAAGTATTTTCAAACAGATCCAAGAGCTCTTGTAGTGCTAATGCAGTGATCATGTCTGATAAAATTCACAATTATTTCTTAGTGTATTGGCCTATTTTAGTGTCATTATATTAAGTTACTTATAAGAGTGGACAGTTTTGCTAACTTGTTTGTGCCACTTTTATACACTTTATATTTATTACTACCTTTATTTTTTTCAGCTTTTAAAAAATTAATTTTATTGGTACATTTTAGATACACATAATTATAACACATTATGATTGTTGTGTGTTTTTGTTTTTGTTTTTTAACAGGGATTGAATTCAAAACCTTGTGCTTGCCAGGCAGGCGCTTGTGCTGCTGAACTATATCGCTCGCCATGATTTCTGTTTTTAGAAAATTAACTGGCTTTTACAGACTTTGTACATGTACTGTTTATAAATTTTTTTCCTGCAATTTGTTTTATATTTTTTAAATTTCCTTTGCAATAAAATATAAGTTGGGATCTAAATCAGCCTTATTTTAAAGCCCTTTATTTTTTTAAATTTTATTCTTTTTTTGTGGCACCAGGGATTGAACTCACGACTTCACACTTGCCAGGCAGCATTTAGGCCACTGAGCGAGATCCCCTGCCCTTGTCTTTTTGAGACAGGGTCTTTACTATGCCATTCAGGCTGGCCTTGAGCTCACTTTGTAGCCCAGGCTGGTCTCAAACTCATAACGATCCTTCTGTCTCAGCCTCCTGAGTGCTGGGATTACAGTCGTGAGCCACCATGCCCAGCTTAAAGCCCTTTATTTAAAAGGTGCTTTTTTATCATTGTTTTACCTGCCTACTTGGTGATGTGTTAAGTTCTGACTTAGGTTGTGCTTTAGCTTTTTTTTCTGTTTCTTTGATCCGTCCATCTGTCTACTTGCACCTACATGAATAGATGTGTGAGCAGACAGTTCATATTTTACTAACTTTTACTGAAAATTATCACACATACTAAAAAGGAATAACATGGTTTTTGTTTGTTTGTTTGTTTGGTTTGGTTTGGTACCAGGGATCAAACTCATGACCTGCGCTTGCCAGGCAGGTGCTTACGCTGCTGAGCTAAATCTCTGACCCCCAGAATAACATGCTTTTATCTTACGATTTTTTGTATGTTTTTAGCTTTTTAAATTTTTTATGTTACTTTGTGTTGAATATTTTGCTTCAAAACTCAGGAATTTTGTTGCATTCATTAATGAAGAAGTAATAGCTGAACAATATTCCAAGCCATTTTTTATTTTGAGACAAGGTCTCACTAAGTTGCCCAGATTGGGCTCAAACTTTGAATTCTTCTGCCTCAGCCCCAGAGTACTGAGATTACAGGTGTACACTTAGCATTCTTGGTTAAGCTGCTTTATTTTATCACTGCTATGTCTGTTTTTGTCTTACTGAGAATATGACTTATTTTTGTTCTGTCTTCTACTTTTACAAAGAATGATTAGATTGAATACCTTATTTTTATCACAGAGAAGTTGCAGTATGGATTATTGCCGTATAATTTAGTATGATTTCAAATAGCCTTCCTTACCAAATTTAGGATCTTATTCCACAGTAATATTTAGTATTGTGTATTTAGATACTTGACAACATTTTCCTATGTGATGTTGTACTTTTTCTTTTTTATCCACTTTTTAGAAATTCAGTTTAATTCTCCCATTTTAAGTGTACTTTTATTCCTTTTAAAAAATAAAGATTAGTGATTGCTTTCATATTTTCTTTCAGTCCTAGCATCAAGATGTGAAAACAAGAAATTATTTCTGAAGAAGGAAATTTACGAAATAGAGTCAGCCCAGTGGGAGATAATGGGAAGACTTGCAAGACATGACCTACAGTGTTCTGGTTTCAGAGGTGATTGGGAATGTCATGACCAGCTTGAGAAACAACATGACTCTCAGGAGAGTCTGTTCAGTGAACTGATAATCACTCATGAAGATGTACCTAGTTTCAGTCAGCATCCATCTTTGACATTACAACAAATTATTAATAATAAAGAGAAATACTGTGCAACTAATGAATATAAGAAAAACTTTAGACATGACTCACAATTTACTGCTCATCAAATCATTCACACTATTGAGAAACCTTATGAATGTAAAGAATGTGGAAAGGCCTTTCGACATCCCTCAAGGCTTGCACATCACCAGAAGATTCACACTGGCAGGAAACCCTTTGAGTGTAAGGAATGTGGAAAGACATTTATTTGTGGCTCGGACCTTACTCGTCATCACAGAATTCATACTGGTGAGAAACCTTATGAATGTAAAGAATGTGGAAAGGCCTTTAGTAGTGGTTCAAATTTTACTCGACATCAGAGAATTCACACTGGTGAGAAACCTTATGAATGTAAAGAATGTGGAAAGGCCTTTAGTAGTGGTTCAAATTTTACTCAACATCAAAGAATTCATACTGGAGAGAAACCCTATGAATGTAAGGAATGTGGTAATGCTTTTAGTCAGAGTTCACAGCTTATTAAACATCAACGAATCCATACAGGTGAGAAACCCTATGAATGTAAGGAATGTGAAAAGGCTTTTCGTTCTGGTTCTGACCTTACTAGACATCAGAGAATTCATACTGGTGAAAAACCCTATGAATGTAAGATATGTGGGAAAGCTTATTCTCAAAGTTCACAACTTATCAGTCACCACAGAATTCATGCTGGTGAGAAACCTTATGAATACAGAGAATGTGGAAAGAACTTCAATTATGACTCTCAACTTATTCAACATCAAAATTTGTACTGGTGATAAACCAATATACACAAAATATATGGGAAGGCTTTTAACTATTGCTGAAACCATTCAGTATCAGAGGATTTACCTTGTTAATCCTCCTAGATACAAGGCTATAGAAACATTTTATTTGTTGGCTATAGTTTACTCAGTTGAAAACAACTGTGTTGGTGAAACACTATATGAGTTGAATATGTTTTGGAAGCCTTTTAATGAAAGTATATATTGATTTCAGGTTATTCAGTATACAAATACCGGGGCGGGGGAGAAAAAACCTACACTACTTTTGCCCTTTCTGGCAATTTTTTTTTTTTTTTTGGTGGTACTGGGAATTGAACTGATGGCCTTCGCATTGAGCCACATCCCCAGCCCTTTCTTTATTTTTTATTTTGAGATAGGGTCTCCCTGAGTTGCTCAAACTTGTGATCATTTTGCCTCAGCTTCTCAGAATACTGGGATGACAGGCATGTGCCACCAAACTTGGCTCTTTCTGGCCTTAAATATCAGAGAATCCGTGCTGAAATGTAACGTTGTAATTTTCATTCTCTTTTCTCCCTAATTTTTTCTATAATTATTACATTAACATTTTAAACCATCTTAAATTTGTATGAGTATGAAATTTACCTCCTCACACTTTGTAAAATACCTTTCTTTTAAAGTTATCTTTAATAATAGAAAAGTGACTTTTGTGTGTGTGTGTGTGCTGGGAATTGAACCCAGGGCCTTTGCACAGAGCTGTATTCCCATCCCTTTATTTTTTAAGATAAGGTTTTGCTAGGTCATTAAGTTATCCAGGCTGGGCTCAAACTTGGGATTCTCCTGCCTCAGCTTACTGGAATGCTTGAAGATTGCAAGCATGTGCTACCATGTCCAGCTTGCACGCATGCATGTGTGTGTGTGCGTGTGCGTGTGCGTGTGTGTATTTTAGAGCCAGGGTTCCACTAGTTCAGGTTGGCCTCAGACTTGGTATGTGGTGTAAGGTGGACTCAAATTTGTGTTCCTCTTGCCTCATCTTCCTCAGTTCTGTGATTACTGGCTACGTTTTATGTTTGAAGATGGCTGTTCATTTTGCTCTTTACAAAATTAAGGCTTTCTTTTGTTAAATCTTCATAAACTACTTCATAAACTATTGTTGCCACTCAGTAAATAGGGATTCTTTATCTTCATGATGTTTCATTGGGATACTATAGTATCATTTTGTTTTATTTTTGAGACACAGTTTCACTGTATAGTCCAGGCTTGTCCTTGAATTTGCTGTGTAGTTCAGGCTGTCTTTGAACACATGCTCCTCCTGCCTCAGCTTCCCTAGTACTAAGATTTGAGGTGTGCACCACCACATCCAGCTAATAAGATTTTGTTAAGTTCCTATTGATGAATATTGAAAATTTTTCCAATAGATATTTTGCCATGATACATGCCAAAATGCATGTCCCTGATTGACATTCTCCCTAGGCACATCTTTGTACTATGTCTTATTTTGAGAAATAAAGTATGAATATTCCCTATAGAAGATTTAAATTTTACAAGTGAGATAAACATACTCTTTGTCTTTCATCTTGTACCCATTTTTTTCCCCAAAGAATAGTCATTGTCAGTTCATTACCCTTCTTGGTGATTTTTCTGTTTGAGAAACAGAGTCTTGCTGTGTTCCCCAGATCAGTCTTCTAACTTGTGAGCTCAAGTGATCCTCCTGCTTGGGCCTGCCAAGTAACTTAGGCTAGTATGTGCTATCATGCCCAGCGTATGTTCTTATAGATGTATTCTCAGTAGAAATTATACAATGGGGATGATTATAACGCCTACCTCATGTTTTAAGAGAAGTAAAAAAGATGTATAAGGTGCTTAGAATTGTGCCTGCCATATAATAAATACATATCACTGTGTTACTGTTTTTGTATTTATTGTTGCCATCAGTATTGTTTGTCAGGAGGTTTTAACTTTCTGCAGAATCCGTTCAGCATCAGGCAAGGTATTTTTGTTTTGTTTTTGTTTTTTGAGGCAGGGTCTCACTATATAGTGCAGGCTGGCCTTGAATGTGCTTATGTAGCCTAGGCTGGCCTCAAACTCATGGCGTCAGCCTCCCAAGTGCTGGGATTACAGGCATGTGCCACCACACCCAGTTAGGTAGGGTATTTTTAATTAAAAAAAGACCCTTTGAGAGTAATGAATTTACAAAATCTTCCATCATCACTTATTTTCTGAGGACAGGAAATAATCCTGGTGTTGACAGGGAAAGTAATGTGAATAATGGATGGGAAGGACTTTATTCAGGTTGATTTCCTTTTTGCTGTATTATATTATACTTTGTGTAAAAAGAACAGCATATAGACAATACCTTGGTGCTGTTTATGAAGCTAAACAAATAGCATTATGTTTAAAAATTGATATCTATAGAGAGAAACTATAGTTATAGATTTAAAAGGCTGTTCCAAATACAGTGCTTTCTGATACATTTGGAAACCTAAACAAAATTATTCTTAGGAAAATATAAATCACTAGTATTGGCTCAGAATTAGAACTCTTAGAATACTCTCATAAATATAGGGAACATAAAAATTATCACGAGCTCAATTAAATGTTACGAATAATGCAACAAATTCAACTTTTTAAGAAAAAAATGCATCAAGTGTTCAAGGAACTCCTTCAGTTATATAGAGGTCATTATAATCTACCATTCTAACATAATATTGATATCAGAAATGGATTAGGAGCACTTGGGAGGGTGAGCCAAGAGGATCATTGTGAGTTCGAGACCAGCCTGAGCTTCAAAGTGAGCTCAAGGCCAGCCTCAATGGCATAGTGTGACCCTGTCTCAAAGACAGAAAAAAAAAATGGATTAGGAGAATATCTCCAAAAAAAGCTACTTTTCAGTGTCAGCTATGAAGATAATGCACATGCCCTAAGGAAAT
>RJWT010012106.1:0-22716 GCA_004365215.1 Cuniculus paca
ACACACACACACACACACACACACACACACACAGATATCCTTTGGCATTTATAAAATGAATTTGATGCGCACCTCATAAGGTTGTATAATTTGGGTTATAGTTATCAATATCCCCAGCTTTTCATTCTAGAATGTTTCTTCTCAGTATGTTTTGAAGCCATGATAATCTTTAAAGAACTCTGTAAACTCCTGTTTGCAATTTGAAGCCAGGGATTCCCAAAAGGAGATGGGGGAGAGAAGGAGCAGAAAGGAAAGGAGAGGAAAGGAGAGGAAAGAAGGGAAGGGAAGGGAAGGGAAGGGAAGGGAAGGGAAGGGAAGGGAAGGGAAGGGAAGGGAAGGAAAGAGAAAGGAAAGGGAGAAAGAACAGAAACAGATGAATGCTTACATGGCTTTTGCAGTGCGGCTTGATGAACCCAAACTTTTGTGTAATTTGGTTGGTCTTGAACTCCTGCCATCTGCCATTCACCAGGACATGGGCGCTGATCTCGTACTTCACCAAGCGCTCTGCTCTCAGGCTGATGGTGCTGCGCTCACAGATCGCAGAAGGCGGCTCAAAGTCTGTGTGTCTTATTCTCTGCCAAGAGAGTGGTGACCCACTCCGAGTGGACCTGTGACCTGGGTGCCCAGAGTTAGTGAACCCCATCACCAGTCACAATCCCTTGTGTCTCATGTGTGCAGACAGCAAGAGGATATTTCCCTAATGCCATCATTTTCTGAGGGCCATCTCTGAGCCCAGTGGCATTTGAAACTAAACTGTACACAAATCATTGGCCGATGGATTGGGGTTTGGCCAACTCAGAAAAACATCAAGTCAGGCCTCACTTTCATTGCTTTGCTAGAACAAAAATGTCAACACAGTGTTCATATGAGCATTTTGATAAATGCTATTGCATAATTCATTTTTCATCCAGTAAAATCCATTCTGTGGGGAATGCTTCAGTGACAGGCAACCAAGAAGGGGGGCCCAAGGAAAAATGTGACTTATTCCAGGGTGCATTAGAAAGTAGTGGCAGTACATAAAGACTACGTTCATCGTTGGGAGTTTGTACATGTACATAACACATGTTAACTCTTTTTTGTCCCCTTGAAGCCAGTGGCAAAGCTGGAACTAAAACTCAAGTTTCATCATTTGTTCTTGCATTCATCTACCCATTCATTCATTTGATCAGTCATGAAAGCTCCATTGAGTATAGAGGATGGCGGTGGTCATAAAAAAGATGAATATAAGATGGTTTCCTCAGGGAAATGACAGTTTGCATAAGAGATGCTTCTAAGCAAATCCTAACTGGAACACAACATTCTTTCACCATAGTTGTCAGTGAGAGTGTCATCGTCATCACCATCATCAGCTAACATAGTGTTGGCCTTGGGGTGTGGTCAGTGGGAGAGCACAAGCTAAGCATGCACAAGGTCATGGGGTTAAACCAAACCACCAAACAAAAGACAAAATAAACACATAAAATGCTTTCTGTGTCAAACTTGTTCCAAATCCTCTGCACAAATAAACATGTTAATATAATCACCCAGTGAAATGGGTCCTACTACTGTCTCCATTGCAAAGGTTGATGTTCACGGAACTTGCTGTGCTCATACAATTTGTCAGGCAGCCTGCAACTCTACTGTTGCCCTGAAGTCATCCACCCTTCTGACCTCTCAAGTGTCCCATCCTTCACCCTACTGTGCCACTCTAAATAGGCTCGTCCCTTCTCCCACCTGTGGCAACTGTGCATTACCTCTATAGAAGAATAACGATCTACAAAATGTCACTCATCATATACAAACCGAGGATTCACTGAGTACCAGATGTGAAGTCAAAAGATGAATTAAAGCACCATTTACCCATAGAAGTCTTATGAACACCAAGTCACTACATGTTGAGATCCTCATCAGCTACCAATGCCTATCTCTACAGGTAGTCGTAAAAGTTAAATGACATTACATGTATAAGTGTAAAGAGCACTTATAACACATATAAATTATTAATTAATGATTATTAATTCAAAGAGTCAAGGGAATCTAAATATCTGTTTCAGAGATATATCTTATCTGTGCTCCATCCTTTACCTGCATGTAAAAACCGTAAGAGGTATTGTCATGTTTGATTCCTTTTAACTCAAAGAAGAATCCATAAATAGAAATCGTCTTTGAATGAGTGGTGTACTCCTGCATTGGAAAAGAGAAGCAACAAAATGAAGAGGGGAAATCTTCAATATTTAAAGGGAAATGAACAGAGGAAAACAAATCCTACTGACAACAAAGGTGACTCATTTGATAATTGATTTAAAAAAGAAGATACAATAACAATTTTATCTTAGGAAGTATAGAAAAAGCCCAATGGTAGTGACTTCAATTTTTGGCAGGTGTGAACATTAATCCTGATTTGTCAATTTCAGTGGTTTAAAAAATGCCTAGCACAGTGCTGGCAAACCTATGGCACGCATGCTGCAGTGGGCACGTAGAGCCCTGTCTGCACACTAGCCAAGTCGACCCAGTAACTGAGGGTCTGCCAACAGCTTGCACGCACATGCTTGGAAAGGAGCAGAAGTGCCAGGTGATGATGTCACAGGCTGAGACTTATTAGCTGCAACTCCTCTGATATTTTGTGTGACCGATCAATCTGCTGCCCAGGAGAGAGATATGTATATTTGCTTGTACTGGCTATGAGTTTTAATATATTCATTTTTTATTAATACAAGATTTTAGCTTTGAGTTTTCTTATGAAAAATTGAAATTTAATATCTAATATTTAGCAAAGACGCGTTATAATTAAGAGACTGAGATTCTTTTAATGTTGTGCTGTCCCCCTGGCATATTTGAACCTGCAGTATCATATTTAGTTGTTTGTGAAAAATTTATGAAAACAAGGATATATATGTTTGGACTCATTGTGATTTTAGCAGAAGCCCTCACAAGGTAGGAAATGACTCAGATGCCTTCTCCAGAGCAGGCCAAAAGCTGGTGGTCAGTGGAACACTGCCCCCTTGCACTAGTGGTCAGCAAATTCAAGAGGAAGCCCAGCTGAGAATCACTGCCATGGATTGTTGGTTCAGTGAATATCCAATTCTTTAGTGTTAAGTAATAGTAATAGCTATTTTTGATATACAGATAGATTTGTATTGGGTACTTCTTTTGTGTGAGAGTGTGTGTGTGTGTGTGTGTGTGTGTGTGTGTGTTTGTAGACTCCAAAGTCTTGAACACCAATTCATTACTACCACAAGAAAAGCAAAACTGAAAACAGATTGTGGAAGATCATTCCAAAGGGCCTGGACAGAGTCATTTGAAGTGATTGAATGGAGTTGGAAAGTGTTGTGTACTCTATGTAGCGAAAGTGTTGCCAAATTTTGTGAAATTAAAAAGAAAGTGTCTGAAGGGAAATTGAAGAAATATTCCCAGTACCTTAGTTTTTGCAACTATCTTTCTAAAACAAATCATCTGACAGTTGCCAGCTTTCAAATTTCACTGTGCATAACAAGACACAGGAAGACCCTCTCTAAAGGGGATTTTATCAAAATGCCATGTTGTCTGGGAGCGAGTTCCTTTTTGATGATTTCTCATTTCTTCTCAAATAAGGATAAAATCATACAATGCATCTCTGAAATGCCACTTTGCAGATATACTGTTAAAGACTGAGTCCTGTGCATGGCAAGTGATGTTAGTCAGCAGCTCACCACTGATTTACAAAAGGCAGCCTGTGACTCCCTGTGCTTGGATGAAAGTACGGATATCAGTGATCATGCAAAGCCAGCAATAATTCAGTGCTACGCTCTTGGTGATATCATGAGAGAAGAGCTGGTGAAACTGGTGTCTTTGCCTGGAAGAACAAAGGGATCGATGTCTACAATGCTGTGGGGGAGGCTTTTTTGTCACAAGACTTAAGACCAGAAAAAGTGGTTTGCGTTACTAGTGATGGGGCACCTTACATGGTGAGGGCAACATCTGGTTTCATACAGTTCTTTGTTAAGTAAAATATCCAATCATTCAGTTTCATTGTAGTATACATCAAGAAGTTTTCTTTGCCAGGGAAAGCAGCAAAAAATTAGACAGTATCCTCAAAGATGTCACAAACACAGTGAATTACATCATGTCTCCTGCTCATAATTTTCAAAAGTTTCAAGAACTGCCTGATGGGGTTAAGGCACAGTATAATGTTTTATTTATGTACACTAATGCTGATAGCTGAGCAGAGGATGAGTCCTGGAGAGATTTTCAGCCGGTTTAAATGAAATTAGGCTGTTTATGGATGAAAAGGGCAGGAATATCCACAGCTTACCAATATATCCTGGCTTAACAACTTCATGTTTTCTTCTGTTTGCTTTGTTTTTGTTTTTGTTTTTTACAGATTTTACATTACATTTCAATGTATTGAACAAAACACTGCAAAGTGTACAGAAAACAACAGAAAGGATGTTTTGTGATATCAAAACATTTGAGAGAAAACTGCAGGTTTTTGAAGAGCCGTTGAAAGTGGTCAGTTGAAATATTTTCCAAGTCTAAAAATGCATTTATAAGCTTCCACAACTTTTGCCTACAAGCCATCAGGAAATCCGCAAGGAATTTTCTAGCACTGTATCAGCTGCAAAAGGAGAATTTTAATAGCTAATTTTTATAGTTCCATAAGATGGAGACAACCCTTAGTTTTTTTACTTCTCCAGATAAAGCCAAATTTGAACTGGATCTTTCCTGCTTACACTGGTTAGATTTTAGAAATCTAGAAATCAAGCTATTGGGATTTCAAGGAAACTCTATCTAGAAAAATAAATTTTATGTACTGTGTGCAACATTTGAAAAAAATAGAGAAGACAGAGAAGAGAGAGTGTGAAGGGAAGACAAAGGGCAGCATACTCTATCATTCTGAAAATGAAATCCTTACAGTGTGGAATTCTCTTCCAAATAAAGTCAGTGGAAACACTTAGGATTGCTTTTCTTACTTTCTTACTGCATTTGGATCAAGTTATGCTTGGGAGCAGCTGTTTTCAACTTTGAATTAAATCAAATCTGACACAAGACATAGACTGACTAACAGATGACTGTGAGTGCTGCTTGTGTTGTTCTCAAACTAAAAAAGTATGAGCCAAAGTTTGACAAATTATCAGCATGCATTGACAGCAAAGATCACATTAATTGTGCTGGTTTTTTTTTTTTTTTTACAGATTTTACACTACACTTCGGTCTCCTGGGCAAAAAACTAAAGGTGTAAGGAATGCAAACTTTACCTTTAGATTAACAGCTGTTTGTTTATTGAAAGCTCTGTTATTGTGTTTTTAGTTTAAGATAAAAGATGTTACTGTAGGAGTTGTTTTTTCTAAACTTAAACCTCAGTATTCAAGTTTAATTGTAGTGTTGGCACTCTGAGATACATAAGAGGCTTTCTGGTTGCAGTTTGGGCCCTCAGTCTTCAGAAGGTTCTCCATCACTGGCCCAGCAGATTAGCAAAACATGCTCCTGGGTGTCTGTATGAATCATAGAGACAGGACTTTGTGTACTATATATATATGGTTTCTCACCTGTTCTCTCTGCCACTGTTTCCCTGCTCTGCTTCCTGATTGCCATTAATTCAGCATCTTTGCTGCACCACACCCTTCTGCCATGAAGTTTCTTTCTGCCTTGGACAGAACCTCCTTAAAACATGAGCTAACCTACATCTTCTTCTGTTAAGTTGTAGTGTTGGGTATCATGTTCTAGTGATGGGAAATCTGACTAATACAGCAGGTTAGGGTACTACAACTAACGAAACAATGAGTAGTTGTTACTTAGTAGTGACAATGTGATTTATTTTGCATATTCTACATTGGTGAAAAGAATGAGTTAGGTATATTCTTAGATGACCTGTGGCCTGCAGACCTTTCACAGAAAGTACTTTGTTTCAATTTGATAGGCCTAAGGGACTTCATATTCATGGCACTTGCAACAAACCCTGGTATCAGTCTACCTACCTAGGTGAGTCTCTGCAGTTAGAGGGCTGACCCACATGATCTCTTGGATGATAGATTCAGGGCCCTAAGTTCCCAAGACATAAATTCTTTTGAGATCAGTACTGTGTTGGGTGCCTTTAAAGAAGTCAAAGGAGAGTAGTGCTCTCTTGGAGAATGGTGGCTATCATAAGCAATCTGAGACAGCACAGCCACCAAACCCAGAGACTCCCCTGGGACTGAATGCCAAGATGCCTTGTGCTGGAGCTCCATGACCCACTGCTGTTTGAGTCTGGGATCCATCAAAATAGCTGCCCACAGTGAGTTCATCGCTGAAACTTTCACCGTGCATATGGAGTGGAGGCTTGTTGAGCCAGCTGGTAGCTGTTGATATTTACAGGGAATAAGGTGATTAACCCATCACAGTTTTCCCAGACCTCTCCTAGTTTTAGAATGGAAAGTCTTGAATCCCAGGAAAACTGCTTCATCCTGAGAAAAATAGAATAGTTGATGGAAAAATTTGGGGCATACACAGTAGGTGTTATTTGAATTTCACAAGTGAAAATTGATCATGGGCTGCCCTATAAGCATTCTTAATCAGGCACCAGAGGAATGGGAGAAAGAGATTTTCCCTTTGTTTGAGTCATTTTCAGTACCTTGTTAAAGAGCAGCCCATATCTCACAGCCTGGGTGGATAGATCTTTCAGGTCGACCATGTCACCTCCACTCTCCAGCTAAAAGGGAAATGCACATAGCTTACCAATAACCCAAGGCATAGAAAGGAGCCCCTCTTGTCATCTCCCAGTGTTCGCCCCTGAATCCCCACCTGACAGTACTGGGAGGAGACTTCTCTCTCCAGACCCTACATTCAGTTGTTTATCTGATCACCAAGCATTTATTGAAAACCTAAAATGTTCCAGGTACCATGCTCAATGCTTCCAGGACATGTAGAGAAGAAAGAAAGATACCTGAAAAGTCCCACTAGGGAAATACAATATGTTCATCAGTAGGTCAATCATGAGGCAGAGAAGGACTATGGTCACAAAGTTGAGAACGAGTAAGGCCCCGCAAGGCAAGCTTCATGGTGAAGGCTGGGAGAGGAGGGAGTGGATGTTGGGAGGATGGCATTGGCAGCAGGGTGCAAAAGGAAGGAGGTGGGCAGGGTCAGAAGGCCAGAAGAGGGAATTGGAGGACTGTGAGCTATCAGCCTCAGAGGCTGTCCCTTCTGCTGCTCTGTTGTAGCATAGTTCTGAGTTATGTCCCAGAGAAGTATTGTTCCATGGATTTACTGTCTAATGTGCAGGAAGTGCTGAACTTGGACCAATGGTTTGCACATTACAATAGGTATTTGTTGGACTTGTTGAATTTTCACTAGTGACTCATGCTTCTTCAGAACTCAAACACTGTCTTGTCTCATCTCTAAAAATACACAAATGGAAACACTTAGCATGACAGCTGGTATAGACAATTCACAAAAGGGGATTGGCTGCATGGGAAAACATTCATATTTACTATAATAAAGAAAATATGTGATAAAAATCAAATGCCGCTGTTTCTTTTTCAATTAACAAAAGTGACTTGAAATTAAAATGCTGTTCATGGCTGAGGATGTACAAAGTGAGACATGCTCTTTTATTTCTGGGGAAAGAATAATTTGGTCCCCACACTTGTTAATGTGTATCGAGAACAAAAATACAAACTCCTTTAGGTGCCAGCATTTCTACTACTAAGAATCTTCTATAACAAAATAAACAATTGGGTGAAAATGTGTTTCCCCTAATGTCAATTTTAAAAGCAAACAATTAGAAGCACCATG
This sequence comes from Cuniculus paca, assembly GCA_004365215.1. Lineage (NCBI taxonomy): Eukaryota > Metazoa > Chordata > Mammalia > Rodentia > Cuniculidae > Cuniculus > Cuniculus paca. The sequence continues at coordinate 7,726 of RJWT010012106.1, forward strand.
TGAGTGTGATTTTAAAAAATGGTAAATGTTTAAAATTTTTAAAATTTAGTAAAAGAAGGGGTAGGGAGCTAGCTCAGCAGCCTAAATGCTTGCCTGGCAAGCACAAGGTCGTGAGTTCAATCCCTGGTGCTACAAAAAAAAAAAAAAAAAATTTAGTAAAAGACACATTGCCACTAATTCCCTTCAAGAGTTTCTCTCATTTTTAACACGATTATCCCATCATTCTTGCCACTTTCTGAAGCAGTTCTGGAAGTCCTTTTTTTTGTGTGTTTTTTTAGTTGTGCAGTCATGGTTGCTTCAATGTCCTGAACTGAATCAAAATGTTTACCTTTCACGGTCAAAATGTTGACCTTGGGGAGGAACCGGAAGTTGTATTGTGCCAGATCTGGTGAATAAGGTAGATGGAGACACATCATAATATTTTTATTTGACAAAATTGGTGTAAACATTTGATCAAGATGGGGTAACCATAAAATATAATTTTTTATCCTAACTACATGCTACCTTGTGTGTGGCAGGGACTCAGTTAGGCGGGGGTGTGAAGGGAACTCCTCCACCCATCCAACTCTCCAGACCAGCGTGGCAGATGCCCTAACATCTGGATTATAAGGCCAGGCCTCTTCCCTCTTCTCAGGTTCAGCTTTCCCTGCTTCCCCTGAAGGAGGATCCAGAGAGGTCCTGACCTCAAAATGGCCATAGGTGTCAAATGTGAGCCCCATCTCCAGAAAAAGCAAAGTCAGAGAGGCAATAGATTTGGCTAATTGTTTCTTTTCAGAGTTGACTCACCGAGTGGTAATGGTTGGCTGTAACCCGGAGGAGCCAGGACGTGGGGAAGAAGTTAATGTGCCTTAATTCTTCCAGATCCTTGACTTGGGAGAAGCAGAAAGAGGACATGTTTACACTTTTACTCATAACGAAACCTCAAAAAGTCTCACTTGCTGAAGGTAAAAGCAAGGCATCAGAGCCTTGGGAAGAGAAAGGATAGGTTTGAGGTTTGGTTGCTAGAATGGAATAAGACGTCTCAGAACTGCCATGGTTGTGTGCAGAGTCCATTTCTTTCATATTCCAAATTAGTTCCCTTTTAAACTTATATAAATAAACTACCAAAGGAATGAGTGATTACACTCTAAATTGGAGGATAATTTCAACCTCAGTGGAAAATTTTCTTGTAAGCATATGCGTGATTTTAAGTTTAACTTCAATTATTTTTAAATAAATACACTACCAGCAGTCCTACAAAGAGACAGCACTACTGCCCAGCAAACCCTGGAAGGTACCTGGGGAAGTTTGCTAAAGCAGAAGTCATCAGTGGCCCTCAAAGTTCAACTTTGACCAATCAATCACACACTTTGATGATACTTCCATTCTGACAATATTACCAAAAATTATTACAAAGAAAAAGGAAAGAAAATATTTAGTCTGTGCCTTGATTCACTTCAAATCTGTATGTCTGTACTTTTCTCCCTACATTTTCCTGTAGATCTTCCTTCCCAGGCCACCAGGAGTCCACAAGGTGTGCGTGAGCTACAGATTCCCAGCCCAAATGTTCACAGCCCCCTGGCTGCAGTCCTGCCTGGCAAAGGAGGTTTGGAATGGAATTATCAGTATCTACAGGAAACCTGGACAAAATTCTCTGGTTCCATCAGCCCTTCCTGAGTTTTAGCGATACTTATTTCTCTGGATAGCTAGAAATGACTTTGAAAAAGTTCTCAAATGTCCTTTCAGGTGCAAAGATCTCAGGGCTAGCCTCTTGAACTGCCCAAACCACTTCCTAACGTTCCCCTCCTCTTTCCAAGTTACTGCTGCTGCCTTCCTCCATGCTGTGAGAACACAAGCCTGGCTCAGGGGGCACAGACCTAGAGTTTTCAGATCAGCTGAACCACTTGGCTTTCAGATGTATTCAGATAAAGAATTTGTCCCTGATAGATGCCATAAAAGGAAACGTCATGTTAGTTTACAGGAAATTATTCCAATATATGCAGTAAAGGGGAATTGAGAGCATTATGCTCAAGTCTGTTATGCTACATAAATTCAGCCAAATATGAGTCCAATAAATTGCAGCAAATTCCTTTCATGGTCCTGTGCTTTGCTTTACATTTGTTCCAGTAGGACTGAATGTTTCAGGTATGCACAATAAAAGGTGACATGAAATGGAAGTTGAGATGGGATCATTGTCATTAACTGGAATATATTTTGGAGACCAAGGAGAGGGGAATGTTATTGCGTTACTACATATAGCCCAGGAATCAGTGTAGAGGTAAGAGCCAGGCTGAACTACGCATTGAAAAACAGGCAGCAAAGTTTGAGCAGAATACTCACCAACTATTCCCAAAGAACCAATATCTGATCGATTAATACTATCTATAATACAGAAAAATCCCTATTTCCTTTCCAGTGAAGAACTCGAAGAACATGAATGACAGGGGCAAAGTATTCAATTAATTTAATTTTCTCCCAAACTGTCAAACAAGTGACCTAGAAGTGAACCCCATGTGGCCTTATAGCAGACCACAGGCTAGATCTCAGCTGATTCCTTTAGAACTATCTAATAGAGCTTCCAGAGAGTGGCTGAAGGGAGGAGGGGGGTCCCCAACCACTTTGCCATACATACTGTCATATAGGTGGCACTTACCACTGGTGATGCTGTGTAGCCGTAAGCAAAGGAAGATTGGAAGCCAGCAATGTCCTATATCCCGGTCCAGAAAGCAACAGTCCTTGGAAAAGCTTAACAGAGGCACAAAGGAAAATAGAAGGCCTTCAGAAAACTCCTTTCTGTAATGATCTAGGACCACTGAAAGCCATGTCTTTGAGACTATCAGTATCACATCAGGAACAGAGGATGCCTGGGTATCTCTAGGGGGGTGGGTTGCGGTGTGGCAACTTAGATGAAATTTTCAAAGTTAAAGTTATCCCAAGGACTCTAATGAGATGAGTGGTTATATTCCCCTTCACATCTACCACTGTGCACTCAGCAGGTGCCAACCAAATATATAAAGTATGACCAATGGGAACACGTATGGTTTACCAAGGATTTCAGTCCTCATTTTCTCACAAACTCCCTGTGGGGCACACATGACAGGTATCACCGGATCAGCCAGAACTTAAACCCTGGACATCTGGTTCCTCCTCCACAAGTGCTGCCCTGCAATCAGTGACCAAGTCAGGCTCTTCAAAATGTTTCTCATAATATTTTAAGGAAAAGAAACTGGCGGGGAGGAGGCTAGTTTCCTGGCTGGCTTCACTCTCAGTTCTGCTACAGTTAGTAACAATGTTAATTCCCATGTAATTTCCACACAGGCTGAAGGTCAGGACTGACGGGAGAAGATTGTATTGTCCTTAAAAGGACATGCATATACAGACACACATCTGGCCTCCTTGTTTTGAAATAATTTGCTTCATAAGATGGTCATTTTCACAAATGGGGATAATAGGGAATACTCTTTCCAGGTCCCTCTGGAAATGCAAAGTCATTCCCTGGGGGCAGATCCTGTGCAAGACCAGCCAAGGTACTTTCAGATTATTTTTCCATGACTCAAGAATCCAAATCACTCCCTGTCCCAGCTGGCCTGGATGTGCGTTGGCCCCAAGTCCTGCCTCTGTTGTGGATGACTGCTCATTCACCCAGCGCCATTAGTTTCTGGGAGTTCTTGGAGTGCTTGGGATTCTTCAGCCTCTTCACATCAGTGGTCCCAGTTGCTGGGTCAGGGGTGCTGTGGATTTCTGAGAGCAATGGGCATAGAGATGAACGCATTCTAATTCCACTGGGTGAATATTTATTAAAACCTACTACGTGCCTGTCTCTGGAGGTGACTGACGCGGCACACATAGAGGAAGGTTTATGCTTGCAGGTGTGTGAGGCGCTTGATCTTGGAATCATCCTTCGTCATTCTGGGAAGGTGGAGTTGGGGCAAGTGTGGGCAGTGCAAGTATTCTGACAACACAGATGCCTCAGTGGCACACATAACACTTGCTATGTCCTTCCTACCTACTGGAGGCCACCTCCTTATCTGCCTCTTTCATCATTTAATAGGAAATCTGAGGAGGCATTATGGCTGGTGGCAGGTGTCAAGGAGGGAAGAAAGGACCAAGCTGACACAGTCTACCCCGGCCTTACTGAGTGCTCTGCAGAATGAGCCAGCTCTGTGGTGAGGGCTTCCCTAGCCCAGAGCTGCCCCTGAGTATGAGCACCAACTGGAAATGTAGCTTAAATACAATCAGATGCTGCCAGAGCAGGAAAAGGATAATGTTTCCCCTCTGATCCAGAAGCCACACAGCACCAGTTCTGCTGCTCTGCCTGGAGTGGGAGGTTTGCAGCGAGAGTAGAGGAACCTAGGCCCTGATCATCCCTTTGAGAACACTCAAATCTGAAGGACCGCTCTGGACAGAGGATTTTGGAAGAGCTTTGCTGAAATAGGTATTTGGACTCTGTGACCTCTTGGGAATGTGGCAAGGATGACCACTGTCATGGCTGATCTGGAGGAATCAAGAGTCAGCTCATTGCCCAACCAATCTGAAGTAAGACACACTAAGAACTGGTTCTGGTCCAGCTGCCCATCAGGCATGTGACTCAGTCTCTCTGGGCTTCACAATCCTTCTCTGTCAGGTCGGAACAATAACCACATGTACCTCCTTGGGTAGATAGGAGAAGTAAAAATGTCATTACTTGTGAAGTGCTTGGTACAGCTTCTGGAGCCCAGGAGTCCTCATTATCTTGTCAGTACCATCACTGCCCTCTCACCCCAAAGTGACCTGAACTCATGCTGGCCAGGAGCATGGAATTATTCCTGGCAGCATTTATCATTATTGCCACCCTCTAAATCACCCAAGGCATGGGTTGGATCAAAGGAAGTTGATGTCTTCAGCCTCTGATTTTCTAAACTCTCCAACGATTTGAATTTCCTAGAACCAACCGGTATCACCTTGCTCTTAGAGGTCCACAGTTGCAGAGTCAACCTTCTGTACAGGCCTCCAGGTCCAGCCTAGCACCTTCCTACCTCACCTGGTGCAGCCTCAGGGCCATGTAGGTCAGGGGGCAGGCAGGGGGAGCAATCGCTATTTTCTACCCAGTGGTGAGAGTATTCACCTCATGTCACATGACATGAGAGCAGACACGCTGCTAAGTGAGGGGTCTTTTTTTTGTTTTGTTTTGGTTTTTTTTTGCATGGGTTATTGGTGGAATCAAGTATGGGCAATATTTCTTTGGTGCTGAGCTCTGTTTACATGAATCCCTCACTCGGTTTAGCTTTTGTTTTTCAGGCACAAACATCTCTGCCTTCTAAAGTTCACTGTGAGACTCCCAGGGTATAACTCCTTTAGGGAAGATAATTCACAGTTCCTTGATGCACCCAGTTTGGGTCTGGGCCCCAGAGAGCTCCTGAAACACAGTGCCTGAGGCCAACATTCCTCTAAGGGTACAGCCTATAATTTTAGAGATGCTCTTGGCGGGATTTTCTCACTTCCTGCATCCTATCATCTGCTGGAATTGCTTCCCTTTCCTGCTAAATGTAAGACCCACAGCTCTATTCGCCCTGGCACTTCAAATTTTAGCCACAAAACACACACTTTAGTATTCAGAAATGTGATATAACATGGATGAAATTTGAAGGCATTATGCCAGTGAAGTAGGCACAATTCAGCCTCATAATTCAGTTTGGGATAATGAAAAAGTTCTGAGGAAGGATGCTAAACAATAGGAATATACTTAATTCCACTGAAATATATATTATGATTAAAATGGAAATTTTGTGTAATATATACTTTGCCACAATTAAAGATTTATGGTTATGAATTTACTTAGTTTATTGAACAATATTTGAAATATTAAATTTTAAGGTGAAGTTTTAAAAAGTGCACATTTTGGGGCAATGACTCATTATAAGGAGACAACATAACTTTTTGTCAAAATGTAACTCAGGGCAGATGACCTGGGCACCTTCTGGAATCAAAGAACTTGGAAATGGCTCTTTTGGCTTCAAAGAGTGGTAAATGAAACAACAGTTCTTACTGCCATGACCACATTATCAGCTCCCAAATGTCAGTTCCTCCTGGCAAGGGCTGTACAGGTCTTCTCAAGTCAGAATTGGCCTATCCATCTGCTCTGGTAAGCAGGTGTGGTTACCTTCATGCACAGTGACAAGGTTGCTGCTCCAAAGTCTTAGAGGCAGTAAATGGCGGAAGCACAATTCAGACTAGGGATGACCTCTTCCAACATGCATCTTATGTGTTTTCTGTCTCTGCTTCCCAGATTCAAGTTCCAGCAGATGGAGATTTGTGTTGGCTCTATGTGTTCTCACTCAGTATCTCTTACAGTGTCTGGCACTTAGCTTGCAATATTTTGGATGAATTGATTGGATGAATAATTTGGTCCCTGTCAACCCTCTAGTCTTTCTTTGCATATCTCTATTTATCCACAATTTATCTCCTAGGAATCCCAGTAGCATCAAACCTGGTGCACAAGATATGTCAATATTGCTATGCCCATTTGGTTCTGTATGCTTTTGACATGTTTATTTGTCAGGCCAAGGCCTACTAATCATTTGCTGACACCTATTCCAATGTCATTTTGACTTCCAGGGGGATTCTGACCCTTGAACAAAGGGGAAACTGGGGAGGAGTCAGTAGGAGCCTATATAATTATAACCACAGCTGTGCTTTTAAGAGCCTCCTACATCCAGACTCTTCATATTCCTTCTATTTCTCTATGCTACTGATGAAAACGTGTTTGCTGTTTCTCAGTATTATGGGTAGCAAAGATGCAACAAGGTGAAGTAGAGAATTGGGAAGGACTAGAAACTGATAGTACTTAGGGACTTGAGTATACTTGAATACTCATAATACTTAGGGCCAAGGGTTATTAAGGTTCTGGAAAACCAAAATGAAGGGGAACAGAGGCAGTGTTGGCCAGAAGAAGACAGGACATAGGCCATCCAAAACACATTAAAGAAATCTTCTTATCCCAAAATATACCAACTTCCTAGTACAGAACTTGGTGGAGCAAGTTTAAGAGAGAACAATTTAATGTGCTAACGTCCATGACTCATAAGATATTTCAAAATGAATGTTCTGGTGAAAAGATCAGCATTGTCACACGAAGGGTTGACACTCAGGTTACATCTGCAAATGTCAGTCATGAATCGCAAGTGCACATGACTTCTGTCTACCCTGGGGATGTGGCAATGCAGACCATTTCCCTTAAGAAATCATCTGACACAGGACACCTGGGGTACAGAGCATGACCAGGCACCTCTCCTAGTGGTTCTCCTTGGCATACTGTGTGTGAGACGGGGTGGTGAAGATGCTGTTGGATTTGTCAAACCAGTGCACACCTGTGCATCTGGCACATACTCTAGTTCTCTCTGCATAAGAGAAGCTCAGAAGAGGAATCTTTCCAGTGGCCAAGGGTGATCAGGGAAGGCTTTCCAGAGCTTTTTGTTGTTGGCTCTGAAAAGGATGGCTCAGACTTGAGTAGGGAATGGGGAAGAGGAGACTCAGCTGGAGAAGTCTGTGGAATCTTGGAGTTGGTGGTGTATGGGAATTGGCTCCACTGGCTACTTTCAATGACCTCTTTCCAATGAGGTCGTAAGTGCATTGCCAGAACTCACCCTGTGGGAGAGGGACCCATTAAGTAATTAATAAATAACCAAGAACTAGAATTATATCTCAGAGTAAAATGATATATCAGGAGACCCTAGAACCGCAGTCAACTGCAGAGGAGCCTGAGCAAGTCCTTTACCACCTCTGTGCCTCAGTTAACTGCAAAATGAAAGGCCAACACCAGTTGATCTCTAAGCAACCCTCCAGCATCAATCTCCTTTGCTTTAACAAAGTAAGCAATCTAGGAACTGGAATGGACTGAACACATTTCGTTGTACAGTTTCTAAACTGCCATTCACCCTAACCTGCATAATCATAAGAGAAGTTCTCCCCTGCTCTACAGAGGAAAGTTTTTGGAGCTAGGCTAATCTTTTCTGTTTCTAATTATTATGACCAAGTATATTTAATTATGTGTTAAACTCTTTACCCTTCCAGAGATCACTAAAATCCAGCCCTATCCCAGACGCCAAGAGGACACATGAGGATAAGAAGCCAAAAGTTAGTTCCCAGTCTCTTGCTGAGTTTGAACATACACAAAGCTCATATGCAAACTGAAGACTTGGCCCCAGACTTCAGGAACAGGGTTCCACTTGAATGAAAAACACACCATCATGCCTAAGGCTGCAACAAGGTCAAATCCATAATTATGTCCCATTCTGTGCACTTCTCATAAGGCTCTGTGAATTCTAGGAATTTAATACTTGCTCCCAATTAATACCAAAGAGCCACAGGGCATGGTGGCACGTGCCTGTAATTGCAGCACTCAGGAGACTGAGGCAGGAGGATCACCATGAGTTTGAGGCCAACCTGGAGAACATAGTGAGTTCAAAGCTAGGCTGAACTAGAGCAAGACGCTGTCTCAAAAAACCTAAAAAAACTAACAAAAAAACCAAAACCAAAATCAAAACCAAACCAAACAAAAAACAAAAAAAAACCAAACAGCTAAATGAAAAGTCACTATGATCTCCTTGTAGTATGCATGTGACATCCAATACAGAGTAGTTTTTAGAGTTAAATAGAAATATTTAAGGGGTAAAAATCACCACTGAAGAACATTCAAAGAGTCATTCTTTCGAATGGCTGTTCTTTGTCATGGAAGTATGTTATTTCGCCATTAATTTTGAAAGATAGTTTTGCAGGGTTCATCAATCTGGGTTGGAAGTTGTTTTCTTTCAGGACATGAAATCCTTCACCCCAACCTCTTCTTGATTTGATGGTTTGTGTTGAGAAGTCTGTTCTTATTCTGATAGGTTTTCCTTTATAGGTGATATGTTTCTTTTCTCTAACAGCTCAACCAACCCTACAAAGAATACTCAAGGATATTCTAGAGAGCGATAAAAATGACCATGGTTCCGGGAACAGGGGCAGAGGGGGATTGCCAAGCAGGGCAAACAGTTGAATGGAGGAGAAAAGTAGGGAGCCAATGGCAGGAAAATAACAAAGCGGAGATGAGCCAGTGAATGTTGGCCATAACCATTAATGTAGACGGCCTCAATTCACCAATAGAAAGAAACACAGGCAGAGTGGATCGGGAGACAGGATCTATCAATATGTTTTATACAGGAAACACATTTAATGTGAAAGGAAATTCATAGACTGAAAGTCAAAGGAGAGAAAACAATGCTCCATGTGACAGGGAACCAGAAAAAAGCAACGATAGCTTGCCCATCACCTGCAGAATGGGTAAGAAATGCATGGCATTTTTATACAATGGAAAGCTATCCAGTTATAAAGAAGGATAATCTCAAGGATCTTGTAGGTAAATGTATGCAACTTGAGATTATGCTCATGGGTGAAATGGTTCAGAGTCACATGGGTGAACATCATGTTGTCTCCCTAGTATAAAAAACTGAAGGAGTTAGTGGGATCCAAAATACACAATAGATATTGTGAAAGTGAAAGGGGAGGAAACGTTTAAAAAGGGAAGGCAGTAGCCATTGTTAATTTCCTATTAGCCTTGTATCATTTTCATTGTTCTATTTTGTTTCATTTGATTTTATTATATCTGATGGCATGGGCAGCTATTTCAAAGATAACAAGATATATTAGGGTAGCCATTGTTGATTTCCTATTATTTTGTTTTGAAGTCCTGTATTGCTTTCATTGTTTTGTTTTGATTGATTTTATACTGTTTTGTTTTGTTTGATTTTATTATGTCTGATGATATAGGTAGCTACATTGAAGATAACAAGAGGCATTATGGTAACCATTGTTGATTTCCTATTATCTTGTTTTGAAGTCCCGTATCATGTTCACTGCTTTGTTTTGATTGACTCTATTCTGTTTTATGTTTTTTGATTTTATTATCTTCAAAATAAAAAAAATACTTAGTGAACAGCTATGAAATACTGTACTGGGGACTGGGAGTGTAAAGTTAATAAGACATAATCCCTTCTGCCAGTGTGGGAGCTATGCTTATGAAGAGATGATCACACTATATATTTTATTTTATTTTATTTTATTTTATTTAGAATAAAACCAAACAAAATAAAACAGAATAAAGCCAATCAAGACAAAGCAGTGAAAGTGATACGGGACTTCAAAAGAGGATAATAGGAAATCAACAATGGCTACCATAATGCCTCTTGTTATCTTCAAAATTGCTGCCCATACCATCAGACATAATAAAATTGAACAAAACAGAATAGAGTAAAATCAATCAAAGCTGAACATTGAATAAAACAAAAACAATAAAATGAAACAAAACAAAACAGTGAGGATAATATTGGATTTAAAAACAAAACAGAAGGAAACCCCCATAGCTACTATATTGCATATTGTTATCCTCTAAATAGATGCTCAGACCACTGGCCCAAGGCCTGCAAAGTCAATCAAACAACACAAGCATTAAGTTATTTTTGTACCTCAGTTGCTATCAACTCAGTCTGTGTTCCTCCAAAATCAGCTGGTTGTTTACAGGGGGTGGGTCTTGTCTCCTAACCTGTGAGCTGACTGGCTCATGGAAAGGGTGAATTGGCTTCTTGTTACTCCTTCCAGCCCCTCCATGACTTCCACTGGCTCACAGGAAGGGCAAACTGGCTTCTTGTCTCTCCTCTGGGGCTCTGCATGGCTGCTGTTGGCTCACAGGAAGGGCAGGGTGGCTTCTTGTTTCTCCTCTCAGACCCTGCCTGGCTGCTGCTGGCTCGTGGGAAGGGCAAACTGGCATTGGCAGTATATGGTTTAAATAAACAAGTGAGAAATCTTATAAAAATGTACATGAGGCACTAAAAAGCCCAGAAAATGGGTATCTGTGTTATACTGTGGGGGGAAAAGAGATATTCCCCAAGCCTTTCCTCTTGGAAACATGAGCTAAGTGTCAAAGCACAGTAGATGATTTCGGCAAGGTGGCATTTTTTTAAAAACCATAGCTGTGAGTTCTCAATAAGTGAATGGATCTATCTGCACATTAACTAATCCAAAATAAAATTCTCTGCTGTGGATTCAATCTTTTTAATAAGAAACCATAGGCTTCCAACTACAGTGGGTTGCTTCTCCCATCCACTCTTATTTCTTTCCCCAGTCAGTGGACCAGATGAGTGAATGAATCATCTTGTGTTACATTTGCTCTTGTTTCCACTCTACAATGGTATGATACAGATACCGGCAACTGGTTCCTTGCTTCACCTCTTTCTCCACCACAGTCTGTCCTCATTCCAACACCAGATAGGGTCACACCAACTTTTGACCTGATACACATACACATGCATATCATATCAAAGCTCGTGGCGTACAAAGGAAATTAACAACCCTAAATCAAAAAAAAGCAAGTCTAGAAATCAATTATTTAAATACAGCATTCATCTCAAGAAATTAGAAAAATTATCAAATAATACTCAAAGTAAACACAAGGAAATAATGAAGATTAAAAAATAAAATAGTAAACAATATCTATTCTGATGTTGAAGGAATTTTTTGACTACTAAGAATAGTGCTGGTATTTATAATCTCGTACATTTCTTTTTATACACACAATTATGTGCTTCTATTGGGTATAAATTTAGTAGTAGAATTTTTATGTCATAGGGAATAAATAAGGCCAACTGTAGTAAATATTACTAAACAGTTTTTGCAAAAATGGTTTTGCTAAATTGTGCCCAACCAGCAGCACTGTCCAACCAGTAAAATTTTGGTTCTTTCTGCATCCTTTCCAAGACTTGGTGTTTTCAATCTTGCTTCTTTAATGTGTGAATAGCAGGACTAACTTGCTTATTCTCTTTTAATTTACATTTTCCTATTAATGAAGTTGAGCAACTCTTTATATATTTGCTAACATTTTTAGTGAGATGTCTGCTCAAGTTCTTTATCAATTTTTAAAAATTGGGTAGTCAGATGTTTTGGTAATGATTTGTAATTATTTTTCTACATCCAGGTGCAAGTCTTTGTTGGATATACAAATTGCAAATACCTTCACTTTGTGGCTGTTTTTTTCATTTTCTTCATGATCTTCTATGGAACTAAAGTTTTAAATTTCAAAGTAGTCCAATTTATCAAGTTTGTCTTTTATAGTTAGTGGTACTTAAGAAATCTTTGCCTATACAGTACACATCCAAAAGGATATTCTCCCATTTCCTTCTAGAAGCTTTATTGTTTTACTTTTCATTTAGATCTATAGTGCATCCAGAAGCATTTCCTAAGATGTGAGGTAGGGGGTCATAATTATGATCTTTATTTTCTCTGTAAGTATGAACAATCAACCCAGCACCATTTATTGAAGACTATACTTTGCTCACCGCTGTGTGATGTTAGCTTTGCCATAAATCAGACCACCACATAAGTAGGAAGAACATTTCTGGGAACTTTATGTTATCCCATAATCTACCTTTGAATTAATACAATACTTTCTTAGTTACTGATCTTCATAAATCTTTATATCTGATCACACAAGTCCAACAACTTTGTTTCTCTGCAAGATTATCTTGGCCTTTCTTGGGTGGATTTTCATATATATACACACTAATACCAGTGTCAATTTTCACCTCTCATGCCCATCAAATCTTACTCGTAATTCAATTGAAAAGCCATTAAATCTCTTTACCAGTTTGGGGAGAACTGGCATCTTTGTAATATTGAAATTTTTTCAATTCATGAAAATGATAATTCATATAATGAAATATTCTATAAGAATGAACAAGCTATTGCTCTCTATAAGCGCATAGATTGATTTACAGATATACACTGTTCAGTAAAAAAATTTAAAAACTGAATACTATAGTATTGTTTTTATATAAAGTTGAAAAATAGGTAATATGTATCAATAGTAAAAGAAGTTAGGATATTATTTTTGGTGTAGGTGAGCAGCAACTGATTGCATAGCTTGGAGGGCTGGTCACCTTTTTCTTGGTCTGGGTGCTGGTAACACAACTACACTGATTTTTGTGGAAATTTGCTCAGCTGTTCATTTATACTTGCTGCATTATTTCTGTACATATGTTATATTTTAATAAAAAATACTTTAAAAAGTTTAAAATTTGCCTCTGTTGGCTCTTCCCCAATTGATGAATTTTCACAGTCTTCCTGAACTTTTCAGACTGCTAAGTGGGATGAAATGATGACTTTTCTCCATGGATGATGGCATAATGTTGCTTACATTTTTTCCCTACAAGTAGATGTTAAAATTAATTCTGGACAGCCTATTTGTTTTTCAAAAATAACCACTTCCAGGAAGACAGAGTGTAGGTTGCCAAGGAGAGAGAGAGAGACAGAGACAGAGAGAGAGACAGAGAGAGACAGAGACAGAGAGACAGAACTGCACACACTTGTGTGTGTACAACTGTGTATGCATTGGGTGTGTGCATATTTGTGCATTGTACATATATCTTTGTGTGTACACATATGTGCTTGCATATCCATGTTTCCTTCTTACAATGATATATTTAGGCAGGAATAAAAATAAGTTTGAAGTGAGGCAGAGTGGCATGTGCCTGTAACCCCAGTACTCAGAGGCTGAGGCAGGAGGTTTCTAAATTCTAACCTAGCCCGGGTTACACTAAATTCAAGGCCAGCTCAGACTACATAATGAGATAGTACCAAAAAGTAGTTAAAAAAAAAGTTTGAAGAAGATGTTCCAAAACTTCTGAGTAAAGAAACTTTCTACCATTTTTCCAGGCATGTAGTACATAGTAAATATTTCTTGAATGACTGAATAAAAGATTCAAAAAAAATCAATGATAGAAAAAATAAGAGTAGAAAAGAATTGGATACATGTCTTTCTTTCCTTCTAGCTTGTCTTAGGATGCTGCTGGGACAGATGAGAAAGGGATTATCTGAGCCGTTTTATTCAATTACTGCTCCCAGCCCTCTTTGGATGCTAGGTCGGCCAAGCCAGTCCCACAGGTACAGCCCCTCCTCAGTCCTAGTAGACTCACAGGCCCTTGCTATCTGTCATTTCTGTGGCTTGTCCTGCTGTTTTCACATTATGACAGTCCCACTTTGGAGATAATGAGACAGCCTCAGAATGTCTACTTTTCCTCCTCCCCAGGAGATGGCTTATCGATCATTCTTTTGTTTAAATTACTTCATTAGTCTCTGCAACTTTAAACACTTCCAGTCCTCATTTCTCATTCCCAAACCTACGTCCTGTCTCCTGCCTTTAAATGCTCTGGCATGTCTTCCCAAGACACTTCTTTGATTACCCATTCCCGGCGGCCTCACTGGATTTTGCAGCTCCACTCTCCTGTGACCTATTTCTGGCCCAAGCTGACAGAGAGTACCCACGGGTTCCCTCCACCACTGCCAGGAGCACAGGTGCCTGTGGGAGCCTGAACCTTCCAGCTTCCAGCCCCATTAGACCGGCAGCTCCAAGTCCTACATTAAGGCTGCTCAACCCTAGAGACAATCAGGAAGGAGAAAAACACGGAGCATGGGGGCCATCAGTCCTCATTCCCGTGTCCAGGAAGGTGCACCTAACCTACCACACATTCTTCCTCAGAGAAAAACCTGGTCTAGTGCATAAAACACACTACCCATCCATAAAAATGGATACTTGCCTGCCATTCCTATTACTTCAAGTTACTACAAATATCATGTCTTCTGAATTTTGTACCAGCATATTAGAACTCACTCTCTGAGGAAAACTGGACTGCATAAAAATAGTTCATGGAACCTCACTGTTCAATAAACTATTCTATGTTCAGCAAGATGCCAGGCAAGTTGGGGGTAAGATAAAAGATCATAAACCCTGTGTCTAAGTTTCCATGAAGCATCTAGGGAGACAGGGCATGACTTGAACCAAGGACCTCATCAGGAGCTGTCTCGGAGGCTCTTTCGGGAGGCCATTGCCAGGGACAGTCTGAGAAAGGAGGCAGGGCAGGCTGGGATGGTGAAGAAAGGAGCAGTGAAGGCTGATCCCTTGGAGAAGGAGTACATTTAGAGGGTGGAGGTCACGGATAAGGGGTCACC
>RJWT010012107.1:0-22732 GCA_004365215.1 Cuniculus paca
TAAGGGTGAGGTCATGAGTTCAATCCCCGGTACCAAAAAGGAGGGGGGACAGAATATGGGGGTAAAATAGGGCAGTAGAATCCGATAGGACTGGAGAGGTGGGAAGAGGCCTCATAGTCCATACTGAGCAGCATGGACTTTTCCTTGGAATTTTCTCAAAGCAAAGCCTGGGAACCAACCAGTATTAACAAATAAGCCATTTTGAGAAGACTGTAGCAGGAGAGGAGAAATTACGTAGATTTTCATTTTGAAAGACTACCGTTGACTTCCTCCATTTGGAAAAAAAAAAAGGACTAGATTACTCAGATAATCAAAGAAAAATGACAGATAAAATTGTGAAAACAAAAGCACCTCTAAAACCCAGGACTAGGAGTGAAGTTCATTGCCTTTCATGTGCAAGACTTTGGGGTTTGAACCTTAGAATAAAAAAAGAAATAAAGTAAAATAAAAAGCTGAAATGGCAGGGTTAAATTCCAAGGCTAATTTTTAAGTGAAACCTTGCAATGAGATAAATAAGCCAAAAATGAAATCTACAAAACTGCCTCTGATCTGAGAGCATTTTCCAATAATGTGGTGTCCATGGGCAGGTGGCCAGCTGAAGATTGAGAGAAATAAAGTTCGAGTTCACTGAAGGAGAAGATCCGAGCAGACCCTTCCCACACTGAGCAGAGGCTGAAAGGGGCTATATTCTCATCAGGGCCAAATCATTCTCCCCCTGCCCCTCCAAGCTGAACTTTGGGAAACTTCACAAAAAGACTCCTTTGGTGATGACCAAATGGCGAGAGGAAAGAAGAAAAGAAAGAGCAACTACTCTTGGAGTGTGGGGCCAAGAGAAAGTCCTCTTACAAACGTATGCATCATTCTATGGACTTTAGGTTGTGAATCTGAGGCTCTCAAACCCTGAGCTTGTTCTGAAACATTTCAGTTGATGGTGAATCTCATAAAGAGGTACAGCTGCTAACTAGTTTTCCAAGAGCACTGCTCAACAAGCATCCAGAGGTTACCAAGCAAAGCAGAAACAAGGACCTTCAGAAATCACACAGCACAGAAACAGGCTCACACAAATGTCAAACACTGGAATTATTAGATTCTGATTTGTTTTTTAAAATTGTGACTATCATGTTTGCAGAAACAAATGGTAAGCATGAAAGTGTACACCTGGATCAAGAAACTATGCAAAGAGATACAGCACCTTTGAAAAAGAATCAAATGAATTTCCAAGTGGAAAAATATAAGAACCATAAAATATAATCATTCAGTGGATATATTTGGCTATAAACTAGACTCATCAGAAAGGAAAATTAATGAGCTGGAGGAAACTTTAGTCATTCTTCTGGACCAAGGAAAACCTCATTTTCTAGGACTTTAAGGGCAAAATGGTCCATATTCTTTTGGTAAATTTTCACAAGGTAAGTTGCTCTTGTATGGGACACGTCTGGATAATAATTACCTCTGCTTCCTCATAAAGGCTATGATTTTTTAAATGTTTAACATAGTGGTGGACAGGATTCATATCTTTGGTCAGCACCTCAAAGCATGCCGCAGTTCCCTTTCCAATTAAGCAGACATCCATTCTCAACACCCAACCCAGAACTCTGAGACTGTGGAAATTTGCCATCTCCAGCAGGTGGAATTATCAGCATATACTTGATTAATACCTAGTAGGTCAATTTGATAATGTCTTTCTTTTTGATTAAGAACCAGCATTCTTTTGTTGGTTCGTATCACCAACATCCTGTGTCTGGGATATTATACTGGTAGAGAAGTCAACAACCTCCCTCCCGGCTCCATAAAGATAAGTGGGTGAGGAGATTATATGGCACCTGTAGGGCTGGGAAAATTTATCTAAAGTTTCCATAAGCAAAATCACAGTTAAAAACCTCTTTGCCCTTTGCTAATTGAAAATAAACTGCTCTCCTTTGGAGAGGGCCTCGACCCTCTGAGGGCTGCCATGGAAACCAGCTCAATAGAGGCTTCAGCAACCGCTCAGGCATTTAATTTCACCCACAGCAAAATGCAGTCCAGAAGGCTTGAAATGTTAACAGCATTTATTAGCAGGGGACTGCATGTGTACCTTACCAGGTACAGGCCTCGTTTTCTTTCTCCTTGAAGATGACCAGCTGGAATGTCCGGTGGAAAAGGCATTTAAGGAACATCATCACAAAGCAGATATGAAACCTGGTCCCAAGGGCTGGGGATCTAGCTCAGCAGCACAGCACCTGCCTGGCAAGCATGAGGTCGTGAGTTTGATTTCTGGTACCCACAAAAAAAAAAGAGAGAGAGAGAGAGAGAGAGAAAACAGACTAAGACTAGAAGCCACACCTTCAGAGATGGGGGAAAAGACTGAAGGACTTGAGAAACCACCTGCTTCCACCCCTCAAAGAAATGGAGAAGTTAGAATCAAGATAAAGTAGGATTCCAGAAAAAAATTTACTGCTGACTTATCTTCTATTCTGGTCACAAAACTTTCCACTGATGCTGAGATTTCAGGGTCATTTGCCAGAAACAAAAGAAAACAATGATATGTCCAACTCAAAGAGAAAACAAAGGACAGGACTGATTAAAGGGGGAAGGAGAGGTCTCTTCAAAGAGGAAAACAGAGGTCCACACATTTGATATTCTCACAGTCATACAGACTCCAAGCTTCTGGCTCTGTTATTATAGTATTCACACGTGGAAGAAAAATGAGCAATAATTAGACTAACATTCTTCCATTCCAAGAACAGAAGTTAAATCCAACAATGTGATGTGTCCAAAATAGGTACCGACAAAACCAGCCCTGGAACCCAGGCTCCCTGACACACCCACTCCAAGGGCTCACTGACCCTTCCCTGGCCCAGCTTCCCAGCACCCATCAATCAGCAGGTTCCACTAAGTCCCATGTTCCCATTTGTCTTACTCACTTCTCATCACTGAGACACAATACCTGACACCCACAGATTAAAGACAGAGAGGTTTATTTTGGCTCATGATTCCATCCCCAGTTGGCTGGCTGCAAGGCAGAAAGGGCATAGCAGAGTGTCTGGTGCATAGGAAAGCTGCTCATGTCATGGTGTCCAGGAAGCAGAGAGAATAAGGAGGAGCTAGGAAAGTGGTACCCCTTTCCAGGTTACAACCCCAGTGACCTGCCTCTTATGGCCAAGTACCATCTCCTAACTGCATGCTCAATTATAGCACCCCTATGATCTAATCACCTTTCAAAAGCCCCTCCTCTGGACACACAAGGTTTTTAGGGATGCCCATATCCAAACCATAACACCCATCCATCCCCCTCAAAGATTTATGCCCATC
Organism: Cuniculus paca; assembly: GCA_004365215.1. Taxonomy (NCBI): domain Eukaryota; kingdom Metazoa; phylum Chordata; class Mammalia; order Rodentia; family Cuniculidae; genus Cuniculus; species Cuniculus paca. Next base: position 3,292 of record RJWT010012107.1, read on the forward strand.
TCTTTACATCAAATTATTTGGTTCATCTCTAATAGTCACCAAACTGTTAACAGTTCCAGCATCACTTAAAAGTTCAAAGCCAATAACTCCCCTGAGATTCAACACATTTTATCTATGAAACTCTATAAAAATCAAAAAGAAAGTCAAACACTGCTAATATACCATGGCACCCAGTAAACATTCTCATTCCAACAGGGAGAAATAGGAGAATAGAAAGTAATGGGACCAAAGCAAGACCAAACCCAGCAGGGTAAACATTAAATCCTATTTCTCAATATGTAACACCCAGGGCAAGTGGTGATGAGATATAAGCTCAATAGGGCTAGGGCAACCTCACTCCCACGGCATTCACATGCCCTCTTGATTGGGTTGACTCTAATAACTGCCTTTGGTTTTCCTCAGACATTCTACATTCCTGGATTCAACTTCCTGGGGTCTCCACTGTACTTTCGGCTTACCCCTCACAGCCTCAAGGCTGCCCTCTCAGGCACACTGACTGGCCTCTAAAGCATTCTTTCAAAACCTGGGAGGAAGCCTCACTGTCACAACTCTTTCATTCTGCCTGTCTGTAAACTCAGCACCACATGGATGTCACCAAGATCAGCCACCAGCTGAAGCAGTAGCTGGACCCTCTTATATCATGGCTATAGAGTCTTCTATATGCCCAGATGGTTGAGCACTGTGAATCAAATTCTGGGGAATCCATTCCCTAGTGACTTCTCTTGAGCAGGATGCCCTGGGACTGGTTTCTCAAATTAAAGTTTTTCAAAAGAGTTTATCCTTATCCTTTTATACCCTTGAGCCTGGGAAACATAGGATATTGCTAGTGCCTGAGATGCACTCAAGACATCTTCCCTGTTGTCTTGAGGCAAAGTACTTGACTTCTTCTCAATGTTAATCATTTTAGCAACCACATTCTCATGGTCCCATCTTTGTAGAAACTTCCTTCCTGTTCAAACTACATGCTTTTTATATCTTTTGATTCCAATATTTTCTCCTAATTCTTACTATAGACCTAGCTAATAGCCACCAGAAGTACAAAGCCAGAGCCTCAACATTTGGCTGCCTGAAATTTCTTCTGCCAGATTAATTAGTCAACTACTTGTAATTTCTGTGTACCACAAAATCTTGGGACATGAGCAAAATGCAGACAAATTTTCTACCAGCACAAAATACGTGTGGTCTTGAGTCCAACTGCTACTAAAGTCCTTATTCCCAACTGAAAACTTCTGAGCTTAGTCTTTACTGTCCACATTTCTATGAGCAGTCTGATCTTCTGCACTCTGACCATAATGTCCCACCAAGCTTGGCTTACAGCATGCTAGGGCTTTTCTAGCTGGTATTTCCAAACCTTTCCAAACTCTTCCTGCAAACCAGTTCCAAAGTCTTCTAAACCACATGGTCTGGTAGTGTCACAGTAACAACCCCACTTTGCTGGTACTGAAACCTGTCTTGGTCACTTCCTTACTGCTAGGACACAATACCCAACACCCACAATTTAAAGGAGGAGAAGTTTACTTCAAGCTATAGTCAGCTAGCTCCAAAGATAAAATGCTATGATGAAATGGCCTGGAGGAGGAAAGTTGCTCATGTCATGGTGACTAGAAAGCAAAGAGACAAGCAAGCAGCTGGGAAAAGAGATATCCCCTTCTAGGCCACACCACCAGCAACCTGCTGCTCCAAACTAGTCCCTGCTTACTAACGTATTCAGCTATAGCACCCCTATCCCAGACCATTATGACTTGAGGCCTCTTCTTGCCTCCTTGCTCATTTTGCCAGTGTGATACTTATTTTCTGCCTAATATTATTTCTGAGTAGCAAATAGCACACGCATGTCCATGCAAACAAGAAGCTTACTTGTGCTCACCCACCAGCAGCCCCCATCTGAAGTGTCTTAGGCTTGACTAGCACATTTCACACCAGGTCTCTCTGCTGCCCTGGCCACAGCTCACCAGGCCAGAGACCAGTATCTGACCCAGAGGCAGCTACTTGTTGGTTACTCGGTGCCCTGTAGTAGGAGGTTGTTTAAAGCAAAAGCCCAGCTTGGGGGTACCATGCTCTCCTGAATGTTGACCACCTGCACCACCACAGTTCCCCTCTCAAAAAGTCTGAATGTGTGACACACAGAAAAGAAAATGGTGAGGCAATGGAAGCAGAAAAACCACTTTAAAGAAAGCAGTAAGCAGAAGCTATGGCTAAATCAAACTTACAAGGCAGAGCGGCATCAGAACAGACAAAGCTTGGGTGGAAATAGTTGAGACACTGCAACACTGATGCTGACTGAGGGAGCTGGTAAAGAAAGATGTCTTGATGCATCCTGAACTACGGTCTAGTTCTCAGACATTCTTGGTTTTAATGAGTTCAGGCAGTCATTCAGACAATTTCCTGTTTTTCTGGCTCCATAAGTACATGTGTTTAAAATAAACCCTAAGCAATTCCAAGCAAGACCCTTTTCCTGGCAACCTAAATGATGTGAGCCAATGCAGCAGAGACATGGCCTTTCTGCATCAGTAGGAGCTGTTCCATGAATGCTTTCCACAGAGCAGAACATGCACTGGCAGAAAAGCCAAAATGAACATGGCTTCCTCTAAGAAATTCCAAGGACTTTCATGTGAGAGAACACAGGCAACCTGTAGGGAAGATGGGAAAACATGAGGCAGCTTCTAAAGAGCCAGTCAATACATGCTGTTGTCACCAACACTCACAAGGTTTTTGTATTCATCTGCTTTTCGTTACTATAATGAAATACCTGAGGCCGGTACTTATTTTAAAAGGCATTTATTTACCTTTTTTTTTTTAAGACTAAAAGCTCAGCCCAGGGCCCCTTGGCTTTATCACCTCATGGTATATAGCACCATACAGGAAAGGAGTACATGTATGTAAACTCAGCTACTCAGCTAGGCAGGAGAATTGTAAGTCCTACCTGGGAAATTTGGGTAACCCGGGCAACTTGAGACCCTACCTCAAAATTTTATTTATCTATTTTTTAAAGGTATGTTTTAGATGTACATAATGATCACATTCATCATAGAGAATTTGCACCTATACATGATATAACTTTTTTCCCATTCTCCTACCCTCCCTTCAACCCCTTCCCATTTACAAGAGCATCACTTCCATGTTTTCCTTCTATTCTCTTTTTTTTTTACTTTTCTCTTCTATCCTTTCCCCCTCCCTTTTCCTTTGTTCCCCTCCCCATTTGAACATTTTCTTCCTATTTCACAATATCTATTACACATTTTGGTCCTTATTTATACTTTTGGTTTCTCACACCAGAGAAAAAATGTAGTATTTACACCTGTGCAACCAATTTATTTCACTTAAGAATATGGTCTCAAGGTGAACCCATTTTCCTAGATATGTCTTGAGCATATCCTTCTTTATGGCTGAGTTGTACTCCATTGTATTAAAAAACCACATCTTTATCCATTCACCAGTTGATGGGCACTTCAGTTGTTTCCAATATTTGACTATTACAAAATTTGCCCCTATAAATATAGATGTGCATGTATCACTGTGGTATGCTTTTAACACTTTTGCAAACATACCCAGGGAGGCAATGACTGGGTCAAATGGAACCTCTAGTCCTAGTTTTTTGAGGATTCTCCACACTGATTTCCACAGTGATTTACCACCAGTCTACACCCCTACCAACAGTGGAGAAGTGTTCCTTTTTTCCCCACAGCCACACCAGCATTTGTTATTGGTTGATTTCTTGATAATAGTCTTTCTTTCTGGGGTGATATAGAATTTCAGTATTGTTTTAATGTGCATCTTTTGAATGACTGGTGATGTTGAACATTTTTTCATATATTTATTTGCCATTTCTATTTCTTCATCTGAGAAGTGTGTATTCATCTCAGATGCCCATTTTCAAATTGACTTTTTTTTTCAGCACCAGGGATTGAACTCACAACCTTGTGCTTGCCAGGTAAGCCCTTATGCCACTGAGCTAAGTCCCCAGCCCTTGAAATTGAGTCTTTAAATTTGGGAGTTCTGATTTTTTTTTTTTTTAGTTCTTTATAAGTTCTCAATAGTAATCTTTTGTCTGGGGAACAGCTTGAAAACACTTTTTCCCACACTGTAGGCTGTCTCTTCATTCTGTTCATGTTTTCCCTTGCTGTGCAAAAGCTGTATAATAAGATGACATCCCAGTTCTTGATTCTTGGTGATAGTTCCAGTGTGATTGGGGTTTTATTCATGAAGTCTTTGCCTACACCAATATCTTCAAGAATTTTACCAAGATAGCTTCCAGAAGATTTAATGTTTCTGTTTTAATATTTAGAACTTTGATCCATTTTGACTTTAGTGCCTGGTGAAAGATATCGGTCCCATTTTAATCTTTGGCATATGCAAAGCCAGTTTTTCCAGCATCATTTATTAAAGAGGATATCTTTCTTCCAACGAATTTGTTTGTCAACTTTGTCAAAGATATGGTGGCTAAGTATGTCTGGAGTTGTTTCTCCATATTATAATCTGTTCCATTATTCCTTGGGTCTGGCTTTTTTTGTTTTTCTGTAATTTTTTTAACCAATATCATGCTGTTTTTATCACAGTAGCTTTGTAGTATAATTTCAAATTGGGATTATGATGCCCCCTTCCTTGCCTTAGTTGCCCAGTATTACCTTTGCTATTCCAGGTCTCTTTTGGTTCCAAATGAATTTTAGGACCATTTTCTCTAATTCTGTGAGTTATGCTGCTGGAATTTTTATTGGAATTGTATTACATCTGTATAACCATTTTGGAAGTACGGTCATTTTCACTAGATTGGTTCTTCCTACCCAGAGCAAGGGATATCTTTTCATGTTCTGATATCCACTTCAATCTTCTTTTTCAGAGTATTGTAGCTTTCAATGTAGAGGTCTTTTATGTCCTTCATTAGATTGATTCCTAGGTATTTCATTTTTTTGGATGCTATTGTGAAAGGTGTTGTTTCCCTACCTATCTCAAAATGTTAAAAGGACTGGGGATGTAGTACAGCCATACAGCACTTGCCTAATACACATGAGGCTCTAGACTCAATCCCCAGGATCACACACACACATGCACATGCGCGCACACACACACACACACACACACACACACACAGGAAAGAAAAGAAACAATAAAATAAAATAATAAAATAAGGTGGCAGGAGCATCTGTAAAACAGCCAGAAAGAGAAGAAGAACCTGTCTGTGACCTCCCACAGATCCCACCTCTTAAAAGTGCACCTCCTCTCCATCACCACCACAAGTACCAAGTCTCTAAAAGATGAACCCTCGGCAGACAAGCTGCATTTCAACCATAGCAGTGTCTCCATCATAGACATAGATATAACATACGGGGATTCCCTAAGACTGGTCATTAACACACACAAGGGGACTGAGATCCAATGGTGGCTCTTATGAAAATGTACATAAAATGGGACATTAATTTCTGTCTTGGGAAAAACAATCTCTAGAGATTGAATGAAGTGCTCACTCCACTAACATCTCAATTTCTTGGCCATGGTCTGAGTTTCACAGATGTCTGTTTCACCCACCCACCCACACACACACACACACACACAGAGCCAGGCACTGAGAAAAAGCCTCTGACAATCCGAGACACTCCAGGGTATCAGCACACCCAGAGCTGAGTGAGAACTCAGGATGCAGTGCACACCTGGTGATTTGGCCTCTGGAACCCAGCCTCCATCCAGCAGCATGAGGTTCCCTTTGCTTTGCACGGTCCTCTCATCCCTGTCCAGTGATGCCTTCGAACATCCCTATGTGTTCACAGAAATGGTGGTTGTTTTGCTGCCTATTCAAACAACCAAGATTTGCAGGAAAAAGAATCTCACACATGTCCCTCCCACACCCAGTGTCTAAACCAGTGGTCTGTGCTCCTCCTACAAAAGAAGAAAGGCTATGGTTCCCTACTCATCGCACGGTGAGGTTACTCAAGGTCTGCAGCACAGCTCCTACCGGCATGTGTTTGCACTGCCTTTTCTCAGAGACTCGGCAGGGAAACGCATGCTGCTCTTCATCCTAACTCACAGCCAGTGGGGTTTTTCATACGTAAACAGGAACCTGCATGGTGAGACCCTTGTCTCAAAACAACGACAACAAAAAGTATTTCCTTCTTTTAATAATGAACATGGCTATATAAAAGTGTACAGATTGAGAAAAAGGAAAACAGGCCCAAGAATTAACAGCCAAGAATTAACCTGGCTCTATAACCAAGATGTGGTATGCTAGGAGCTGGTGCTGGCATTCGAGGCTGGGCCTTGTTGAACTCACAATTTTATAGATCAATACCAGACTGATTGTGATGAATCAAAGCAAAAACAAGAAGACTCCATCATCACATCTGAGCGTGACAGAAACAGGAACACAGTCCAATGCACGAAAATGCCCACACGTCCCCTACTGTGCTCGGCAGCTGCTGCCAGTTCATCGTTGACAGTCACAGCTTTATTCATCCCTCCCCATGCACAGAAGGCTGCTTGAGATACCACAGAATCTGCCTACTTCCCAAAAACACCCACTCTGCATCTTGAAAATGTCCAGTCCCTCCTCCAAATTTCCAAACACAAATCAAAATCCTCTACTAGGTCTGCCGTAGTCACTTTTCTGTTGCTATAACTGAATACCACAGATGGGGTAATTATAAAGGACAGAGGTTGTGGTATTAGAGCACAGTATCCACAACTGGTCAGCATCTAGCAAGGACCTTCCTAAGGGTCATAGCATGACAGAGAGCATCACACAGTGAGAAGGAGAAAGTATGCTAGCCCTGCTGCTCTCCTGTACTTTCTCTTCCATTTCTTTCCAGTAATGCCACTAAAGCAATCATGGGGGTCAACCTCATAACCTCATCCAATCCTCGTTATCTCCCATGGCCTCACCTCCAATGCCATTACCACATGGTTTTCAGGATTAAGTTTCCAATATGTGAATTCTGGGGGACAAACCCACCATCGCAAGGTCTTTCCTAACATCCATTTAGTAAGACTCCCCCCAGTGCTCTCCTTCATTGCAACAAACAATAAAGCCAACTTGTTCAACCACAGTGTGTTCTTTGTGGGCTCTGGCTGCAGGAGACTTACTAGATATGAATTTGTGTGGTGCCCAATGTCTTGAGTTGACTTTGAAGACAGGATTTCTAGCAAGGCGGACCTCAGCTTCCCAAGAGGATTGCCAGTGAAGTTCCCCCATTAGGAAAAGACAGGGGGTCCTGTTACGCTCTGTAAAGTTTTAATTCCAGGAAACTCTCAGGAGGGGACAATAATAAAAAAGGAAGTCTCCCACGGCAAAGTGAACAATATGGTGGCATCTAGATCTGGCCATGAGACCCAGCCCTCACCTGAGGAGACTGTCTGCAGCAGTGGGGAGTGAAGTGCAGAGTCCAAGGACATGACCCCATTGTCCGCTGAGGGTGGCTCACAGCCCAGCTGGGACAGCTCCACCGCACTGGGGCTGATTCCGTAGCATCTGCATTACTGCTGCTTGCCTCCCGCCTCAGCCCACTTCTACTCCAGACCTCATCTACCTTCCCTCAGAGCGGGATCACAGAGGCAAGGAGAGCACAGAGGCAGGCAAGTGAACGCAATCTGACAACTTCCTCTCCTTGGCTCCGTTTCCAGGTGTAGGTCAGGAGCTCCAGCAGCCACTGTGATCCTTTGCATGATTGTCTTCAGCAGTGTGAAGGGGAAAGCTTGGCGGCAACAAAAAAGTAACCCTTCCACCAGTGTCGAGGTCAGGTGCCTTTCCAGAACACCTGTACCTGGGGACGATCACTGGGTTTCCCAGAACCGAATCGGCCACCCAGTGCGCCCAAAATCATGTGGCAGAGTCTTCCTACAAAGCAATTCTTTCCTACTTTGAGTCACTTGAGTGAAATATGTTGCTCCAGAAGGACACATAATTGCCAGACAACAAATTAGACACAAGCCAAAATCGAGGGCTGCTCCTAAATTATTCAAGATGTTGGAAGGCATACACAAAACAATCAGATCAGTCAAAGGAATCCGATACATTCCCTGCAGTTTGGAGCCCATTAGGTGAGAAGCATTCTGCCGTTAACACTGACAGTTGTTTCTCTCACTGAGAGGTACCAGGAAACTTGGAAGAGTGAAGCGTGGCTTCATGTCAGCAGCCCGCCAAGCAGCAAGCATCGTGATGAGCACTGGAGATCAGTAAACAGAATTAAAGCCTCCTCGAATCACAGAACGAATGCAAACCTGAGGGAATCCCCTACTTTACAATGCCACAGTGGTTATCCCCTTGCATGCGCTTACGGCTGACGGGGAGCTGCTGCCTGATCCGAGGTTCTCATAGTGGCAGGACGAGCACCTGGAAGGCCGGGCAGAAGGGCCACTCTGCACCCCACCAGGGCCTGTGATCCATTTGTGAAGCATTTTATCTGAGAGAACAAAGCACTGGCAGGTGCTGGGATGAAATCTCAGCATGCTAAGAAAGCACGGTCTCTGTGCTCATTAAAAAGATGTATTAAGTCAGGTGTGGTGGCACGCGTCTGGAATCCCAGCACTTTGGGAGGCTGAGACAGGAGGGTTGCAAGTTCTAGGCCAGCCTGGGTGACTTAGCAACTTAGCCAGCGCTTGTCTCAAAATAAAAGCTAAAAACAGGGTTGGGGTTGTAGCTCAGTATAAACTACAGAGTTCAATCCCTAGTACTGCCAAAGAAGAAAAGCATTAGTTGAAGTAACTGCGCTGCTATAACGAATATACCCAAATTTGCAGAGGCATGGTGGCCCAAAGGTTTCTCACTTCAGTAACATCCTGAGGTAAGTGTTCTGGCCAATGGACAGCTTTTCATGCTGTGGTTCCGCTCCCTCTGTAGAGACCAGTTTACTGACTCGCTTGTCCACAGAATCAGCCAGGAAGCATTTAAAAACTCCTGCTGTGGCCAGGCATGGTGGCACACACTGGTAATCCCAGTACTTGGGAGGCTGAGGCAGAAGGATCACTGTGAGTTCAAGGCCAGCCTGAACAAAATAGTGAGATCCTGTCTCAAAACAAACCTCCTGCTGCCTAGACCAAAGTAAGGAGCACGGCAGGGCAGGGGGAAAGTGAGCAGGGAATTCTTTAAAAGATCTCCAGGTGACTTGATGATCAGTCATGGCTGTAGCCATTGCCCCAGACCATCAGAGTCCTACACCTGGAGCTGGGGGAAAAGACATAAAGGCCTAGCCCGGAAATGAGCATCGTTCCACTCACATTTGCTAGGTGAGGCCTTGTTTGCAACTGAGGACACAAACTATGATCCCTTCCTGGGTTGTCCCCCCCAGTCACTCCTCCAACCCAGAAGGGGGAGGCTGGCTAACCATCCTGACAGAGGTGTGAGTCTACAGAAGTGGCTCAGTGGGAGTGGAAATGAAAGAAGTAGAAAAGGGGTGAGGATCAGGAGTAGAGTGACCGACGCAGTGAGAACCACGAAAGCTGCAAAGTCAGGCACCACTTGGCCCCTCGCCACTCTTTGGCGTCGTGGTTCACAAGAGACCATGAGCTCCGCGCTCTGCCCAGTTTTTCTCCTCTCTCGGCCTGGACACATACACCAGGGTTCTGCATGGTTTCCATTTGGTTTTCCTGAAAGCACAATCTTTCTAAACTTGGTATTAAAGAGACAGCAGAACGCTTGGAGGTATCCTTATCCCATCAACTCAGATGAAGGACCCTGAAGAATCACAAGCATGTTACACAGTCATCCGTGACCATTTCCTCTCCCCCAGGCAAACAGCATTATTTTAGGGGGTATTTGGTACATCAGATACATTTGCCTGTTCCATATTGATAATATAATTGTGAGAAGGTGAACAGTAAATAAAATAGACAACTTTAGCAGCCCAAGCAGGAGAATGCTGGCAGAGGCCCATGGGCCAGGAAACAAAACAGCCTCCGAGTTTAGAACTAAAATTAAAAGCCAACAAGAAGCCCACCTTTTGCTTGGCTTCAATTCAGAACTCACCCTTTTTGACAAGGTAAGCCAGAGTGGATGCCCCTTCCCAGTGTCACAGTGTGGAAAGAACAGAGGGCGGGGCCCAAAGGCACAGTCCCTCAGAACAGAGAGCAGGCCCCTGGGGTCTGGGGGAAAGAGACCCTTTCCCCAAGAGGAAGTGTTTCTGCTGAGTATATTGAGGAGCATCAGATTCCTTTAAATACCATTAACACAGGGATCTGACTCAGGCCAGAAATGAACTAGAGCGAAGGGGTGCTGAAATTTCTGTATACAAGCTGACAAGAGCCAGACAGCCAGTCAATAGTCCCACCAAGTGGTCTGGAACTGGAACGACACAGGCCCCAGGAGAAAGGATCAGCAGATCAGGTGTGGAGCAGACCCAGACTGCGGCCAGCCCCTTGGCCGCACTTCTCTGAGAGTTTCCAGGAGGTTAGCAAATGGAAACGAATCCCACCATGCTGAATGGGGTTCACGATGGTTGTCAGTAATCAAGCTTGTTACCCTTGAGTAATCTCCATAACATTTAGATTCTATAATGAGAGTGCAGCTGCTTTCCACATACCCTGTTTATTACCTTTGCTTGGGATGGGATGGGATGGGATGGGATAAGAAGGGATTGGGCTGGGGGATGGGGTGCAGTGGGATGGGATGATATGGCGATATATGGTATGGCATTGTAGTATGGTGTGGTATAATACATGGCATAGCATTGTGGTATACGGTATGATATGGTATAGCATTATGATACAGTATGACATTATACGCTCCAGGTATTAGTATAGATACCTAGACTGGAAATGGCCCCACTAGACTCATCCAGACAAGATTCCAGTGTCAAAGTGAAGCATCCAAGCATGCAGTTTTCTCCACATGAATACAGCTATCTGTAGTATCTCAAGAAGAAAGAGAAAAGAAGGAAAAATGACTTGAAGAAACAGAGGGAAGCAGAAAGGAATGGAAGAAAAAGAACTCAGTTCTGGGAGGGAATATCGTATACTGAATAGACTCATGCATGAAGAAGATTTCATGCAGGCTATGCAAAAACTAATTTTTGTGACCTTGGACAAGTCCTTTATTTCTGAACTTAAGTATCTTCCTACATGAGCATGTGGAACTAGAAAATCATAAGAACCTTCCAGTTCTGTAGTATTAGATTCAGTGGTGACAATGACTGTGGAAAAAATAATTTACCTAAAATCAACTTGGTGTCTTTTAAAAGAACTTCATATAAATCTCTAGTCATGTCCAAATTATGCAAAAGGACTTGGTTTAGAAATTATACAGGCCTCTGCCTTCTCCCTTCCTTTCTGTTTCTGTTCTCTTTAGCCATTATCCTGCTCATTAAGGTTGCTATTAGATAAACAGCAGGAGGAAAATGAAATGAGCTAAATTCAATCATTTGGGTTTCTTTACTTAGTGAAGAGCTAATCTTGAGCAGCATCATGTTAGTAGGTACCACAGGGACTCAATACGTCAAGGAGGACAGAGAGGAGTAAGGAAATGTAAGCATTGCGTGACATACCCATGATTTGCTATTCCACCCTTGGTGTGCAAAGAACAGGCACATCACAGGCATCGTGCTGTCTGATAGGGAGCCCCACGAATGTGTGTGAGCATTGAATTGGATGATTTCTCAATAACTTGGATCCAACGTGTATTTTCTCATTATAGCCCTGGTCTTCTTACTCTTATAGATTTTGACTTTCATTGTCTTTGCACTGTTTCACATTGCACATAAAAGGCAACAGTAACTGCCTGGATCTGGCCATTTCTCAAATGCCACGCTCAACTGCTCAGAATAGCCCTGGGGATGAGGTCATCTTCCAGCAATTTTGTGTCCATGACGTGTGGAAGCCAGTCCCTGTTTGAGGGGAGAGCCCCTCACCATATGCCAAAATGTGACCCAGAATAACAAATGATAGTGCTAAACCAAGACTGGTTGTATCTCGCAAGTCAGATCTCTACTTGGTCGTTAGATTAGCAAGAATAAACTAAGTTACCCTTGCAAATAACTGCAAAGATTTAAGAGTTTAAAGAATAAGAAAGTTGTTTCTTTCTCCTGTAACATTCCAGGTTCCAAGGCTGATGGTGGCACTGCCATCTTCAGAAGGCAGATGTCAAGGCCTCTCTGGACAGTGTTATCCAGTTCACTACAGGGGAAAGCAGCGGGAAGGAGTCCCGCAGGGGGTGTTTTATGGACAAGGTCTGACAGGTGTACATATTATTTCCACTCAGATTCCACTAGAGAGGACCTGGGTGTGGGTTACAACACCAGAAGCTCGCTGTAACATCACACCCACACCATTCACTATTCACTATAGAGTAAAATCCTATCTTGGACACCACACGGCCACAGAAATGTGTTCATTTATTCATAACAAAACCACCAGCTTTGGAGTCAGCAAACTGGGACTCATATCCCTTGCTATGCTGCTTTATTCATGCATTTGCCCCACAAATAGGAACTGGCCCCTCTTTGGGCCAGTCAGCAAGAGGCATCTCTCAGAAAACTTATAGTGTAGTCCTAACTCCAAACACCTCAGAAGGTGATTTTATTTGGAAATAAGATCTTTGCAGATGCAGTCAAGTTATGATAGGGTCATCAGACTAGATCCTACTCCAATATAACCAGTGTCCTTAGAAAAAGAGGAAACTTGGGCCATAGACATACATCCAGGGAGGCCATGTGGAGATGAAGGCAGAGATGTGGGGGTAGGGGTGCCTCTTCAAGCCAAAGGAGGCCAAAGACCACAGCAGACCACCAGAAGCTAGGAGAAAGACTTGGGACAGATTCTTTCTCAAGGCCACAGAAGGAACCAGCCCTGGAGACACTTTGATCTTGGAACTTGATCTCTGACTTCAAGTCTCCAGCACTGTGAGAGAACAGCTGTCTGCTCTTTAAAGCACTCAGTTTGGCACTTCGAGAGCAGGGGAGCAAGGCCCTGTAGAGGAACACCAAGGACCCAGATGGCTCTGCAAAAATTCCTCAGGTCCTTCCTGAATGGATAGGGTCCAGGCCTCAAGGGCATTGGTGAATGGAAAATTCTGAAAATGAGAGCCATTTTCATTCAGATGTTCCTCTCTTGCCTTCTTTCTTTCTTGCCTTCTTTTTGCTACCGTTTGCTGAAATACAAAAGCCATAAAGTGGATACAATGCCATTATTAACATCATTATCGACAATTTACTATACAAATCTTAGCGCGAATTAGATTTTAATGTTTCCTTATCCTGAATCCGGGACGCTGGCTACACCCAGCTAATTCAGGGCGACAAAACTGGTTAAGCCCTTGTGTGATTTATTTTTGCTCCTATAGGAAGTTGACACTTTATTCATTAAACTACTCCCTTTAACACATTTCTAAATCATTGCTTTCCACTCTGATCTGGTCTAGTTTTCATTTCTGAGTTTCAGCTAGAATGGCTTTCATAATGAATTCTTTTTTTACCTGACAAGGGAAGTTAAAACCTCCCCCTACTGAACATTTAAAAGGGAAATTCAGGCCTTTTTTTTGTCAGGCTGTTTATCATATCTCGCAAATACTCAAATCCATTTCCTTTGGAAAAGGTTTGTCTTTCTATGACAGGCATATAAAAAGATTTTATTACAGTACTCTATTCATTGGAGCTGCTCTGCCTGAAGATAAAAAGGAATTCATTTTGTGGATTTTCCTTGAATGTCAGCCCTATAGTTTCCTTCTATTATCAAAGTTCTTAACCCAAGAAGAATGGAGGGGAAGGAGCATTCAAGCTGATACACAATACCAACCTCCAGTATGGAGTAACATAAAAATCAAAAATCCAAAAATAAAATCTGAGTTTAAATGAAAGTGAGAGGTAAAGGCAGAAAAAAAATATTTATAGGCATTTAGTAGGAAGCACTCGCTGGATTTACTTGGAACATACTGTGCTGCATGGCTCTTCATATCTTCTGAAACATCACACCAGGAAAGTCTAGCTGTCAGTTATGGGATGGAGCAGTGCTTCTTGGACTCTGCCATGCATGCAAATCAAATGGGTAAAATGCACACAGTAGGTCGGGACTGGGGCCTGAGACTCTGCATTTCTAACAAGCTCTGTGGTGATGGAAATGTTGCTGGTCAGGGACAACATGATGAGCAGCCAAGGCAGAGAAGTAAAAAGGCCAGAGCAGTGTGTCCCTTCACACTGACCCTTGACCTGGACCTTTGTGAATAATAATCTGGAAATTACATGAAACCATGAAGTCTCAATTTCATACTCCTCTGTACCCACTCCTGGGATTCACTGGAGTCTAGCCATGTCCAATGGTCAGTGGAGAATTCATGTCAGATTCTGTCCCCAGCAAACCCTGGGGACTCAGGTCTCAGAGCCTGCCTTTGGGGAAGGAGTTGGGTGTGAGCTGAGCTCCAGGAAACTTGGACCATGCAGGGAAGAAGAGACACAGAGCACAGCTAGCCTACGGGTAGGAAAAACTGCAGAGGGTGCAGGCACCAACACCACTGTTAAGGTTTGCCACTTAGGGAACATTAAGACTATGCAGGACTGGCAATAACCTGCTGCTCTCAAATCACAGACACTGACAAGAGAGTATAAAATGGAACAAGAGGGCGTCCTAGAGACCCTGAGCAACAAAGTGGTAGAAATCTGAATGGGGCTGAAGATCATTCGTTACCTAGCTGGAGGCATGAGTGGAGGAACTTGAATTCCCCTCTCCATGCAAACTCGGGTGGCCTAAGAAAATTTGGACTACACTTTTGTTATGGTCTAGATCTAAAATGTCCCCCAAAAGTCTTACGCTCAGAGGTGGGGCCCGGTTGGAGGAGGTGGGCCACTGCGGGCTCGAAGGACGTATTTTGTCTCTGGTTCCTCCCTTATGCCTCTGTTTCATGGCTGCCATGCAGTGAACACCTTTCCTCTGCCAGGCCCTCCCACCATAAGGTTTCTGCCATGAAGCTAACCAACCATGGACTGAATTCCCTGAAACTATGAGCCAAAGTAAACCTCTCCTCCTTTAAGTGACAGGTGTTGGGTTTTATGTTATTGCGTTCCAGTCCTGGGAAAACTGATTAATACAAGTTGCTTCAAGCACTGACTATCTCCAAGACACAGAAAGCAATTCAAATACAAATAATAAACCTCAAATAATGAGTTGCATGTCTTTCAGTAACAGACCTCTCCCATTTCATAAGCCAGTGAGGGGGTCAAAGACAGGAGACAAAAATTAAGTATTGTATAGGGATGCAAGAAACTGGGAGAAGTAAAGAGAAACCATCCGCTCATTATCTGTAGCACCAAATCTGGGGAACACTGTAAGTTCAAGTGATAAAAGTCAGACCTCCCTCTCTCTTGCTAAGCCAAAGACATATCCAACAAATTTGACCTGAACTTGGCCACATGGATCCAAGGCCTGAGTCTCTTAGTAGCCTTGAAAGTTTACTTTTAGCAACTTTTATTTCCATTGCTTACTGCTACTTGTTTCTCATCTGAAAAAGATGAAGAAATACATTGGTTTTAGGAGTGAGGTAGAAAAACCTGAAATTACTTCCTTCTGTTTCTTCATTATAACAAACAAAGCAATAGCATTAGCCACTCACTTTTATCCAAAAGGCAACCACCAAAGGCTTTCCACTCCTTAGTCTGGAAAACTGCAAAGGCGCCAGTAAGAGGCCCAGAGCCATGAGTGGCAGAATCTTGCCAAAGGTGATATGGGCATTCATTGCTGTGGGAAGCAGGTCCACAAGCCCAGGGCCACCACTGGACAGCACCTCTGGGTAAAAGAAACATGTTTTTGTGTGGTCAGAACATTTAAAGCAATTAAATGAGACTCCTGGGTTAGCATATGAGCCTTGCTAGTGTTTTAGTCACTCTGGTGGTCAGTTGTAGTGTCCCAGGACAGCTAACGTTTTACAACCACCACCCACCACAGCTCCATTGTACTAATTATATGGCATTTGCCTCAGTTGCCTCTTCTGCAAAATAAGAGCACAACAGTACCAACCTTACAATGTTCTTAAGGAAATAAGTGAAAAATGCATGTAAGAGACTTAGCACAGTACTTCATACACAGTATGTGCTGCTGTTACAGTTTTTGCCCTTCTACTGCTAACAGACAGGGAAATGTAGTGCTAGAAGCATGAGCTAAAGATAGTCTTGGAATTCCATCTCTTTTGCTAACTACTGACAAATTATTTCATTGTTCTGTGCTTCAATTTCCCTCCGTGTAAAATGGGGGCGATTAAAAGGTAAATATTTCAAAAGGTGTTAAAAGACTGAAGGAGATAATCGGTGGAAGCATTTAGCATAGAGCACTCAATACTCAGTAAATGCTCAATACGGTTAAGTGCAGTTTGATTATTACTTCTGATTGACACCTTTCAAGAGAAAGTAACGGCCACCTGACCACTGCATGATATGCTACAGATGAGCACATTTGCACAAGAACCTTGACATACCTGCTTCACACACTGCCACCATTTCCCTATTCATACTACTTCAGGAGATCCTGCTTCTGTGGCCCAGCCCCAGTGGAAAAAAAAGGTCAAGTCACTTTCTCAAACTGTGCTGTGACCCATGCGCTTCCACAGACAGAGAGCGACAGGAAAGAGTGGCGATGTACTTTTCAGAAGCCTTGATGAAATCTTTATTTAAACTCAATTGACAATGCAGAACACTTGGAGAATCTGGCTTGTTCCTCACCCGCCAGATCCTCACAGCTTGCCTGAGGGATAAAAGCAGATACTTAGATAAATGAAAGAATTTTAATAAAAAGATTTTGTCTCTTGACTTTTTTTTTTTTATAAGCAGCAATTATTTTCCAGAACACTCTTAACAAACCATAGACAAGATTTCTTGGGCATTCTCTTTCAATTTAGAGCATCCTTTTCCATAAAGGCTGGGGTTGGGCCACAGGGTTGGGGGATGCTGCCTAAGGCTAGATAATCTTTCTTCCAAGAAAGGTAAAAGCAATAAATCTAGGCCATCCATTGCATAAGCCAGGTTTGAGAAGCTCATCCCATTAGTTTTCCAAATTACAAAAACGAAAAGTGTTACAAAAGCCCAAACAGAGCAAGAAGTCAACACTAGGCCTTGTTTTTCTCTGAGACCCTCTACCCTTCTGTCACCTTCCCTACGCCGCTCAGAGGCCTCATCCCTTACCACACTTCACCCCTTCCACCAACCTCCATATTCCCAAAACCCTCCGAGGTCCATGGCAGGAGCAACTCCTCTATCCAAGACCTGATCCTCTTCTTTCTCTTCAGTGAAATTTTCCCATGGCAGGTACAACTTCATTGAATCCCTGCTCTCTTCTATTGAACATTAATCAAACTTTCCTTTCCTGAAGGCAGCAGAGGTAATGGCTTATGTAATACAATTTAAAGAACACCACCAAGAATATTCTTTGTCCTCCCAAACACACATGCGCACACATGCACACACACAAAGATTTTCCCCCCTCATCTCTTCCACAGTCCCTGAAATGCCATCCTTGGAGGTTTTGCTTTATTGGATTCAATCTTTGTTGTCCTCTTATGGAATTAAAATATTGAACTACAATAGACCTTGGTTAAAACAACACACAAAGTCATAAACAAATACGGAACACAGGAAGAACTGACCAAAAGATAAGGCAGTTATGATAGAAAGTAGGGAGGGAAAAACAGGGCTAGAGTATAGAAGATTATTATTTTATTTTAAAAGGTTAGAAAAGATCCTTGGGTAAACAAAGAATGATATGAAAGTCTGGGTTACAGAGAAAAGGTTGCAATAAAAAAGGAAACTAGAGGGGATTAGGAATACATCTCACCCATTTCACAGTTCTGCAAAACTCCAGCACAGCAGTGAATCTTAAGCGGAGTAACTCGATAACTCAAACCTCATTTCAGTGTGTTACCTGAGCAGTGCTTTACCTCCCACGGTCTTATAACCCTCACTGCTTCGCCTTCTCCTCTACCCTGTGAACTTCTGCCTAAGACAATCAAAAAGTGCACTCTAAGAATGGCATCAATAGAGGATCTTACACTGCAGCAAGAGCCACATTTTGGTGGGACAATGGGAACCTTTCAAGAGCCTTCTCAAATCACTGCATTTTCATGATCACTTCTTTCATTGTATCAGACTGGGTTGGTTAGTCTCATTCCACGTAAGTCCTTCAGAGCCTAGGTATAGTCTCTTCATTGGTTCATTAATCAAATACGTATTAAATGTCCACGATATGCTAAGCATTTTTAGACTCCAGAAATTTTTTTAAAAATCCATATTCCTGAGGTCAAGGGCCTCAAATGCTGATAAACTAAGTCTCAAACAAAACCATAATCCTGATTTTGGAGGATTTACCAAATTTTATAATGTAAACATGCCCATGATAGCAACCAACTCGTAACACCCATGAACAAGTAATGGTCGACTGCCCAGCTGAAACACCAGACCTCATGGTGTAGTGAGAGAGACAAATTAACCATCAGAGCACAGAGGCAAGCGCAGGGACCACAGGCAAATCATGAAGTTCACACATTGAAGGGGAGAGTTTAACCTTTACAATGCCCCACTAGACAATAAGCTATCTGAGAACAGAGATCTGCTTTCTTTTTTACTGTATCTTTCCTATAATGGCTTTCAATGGACTTCTCAGTGCAGAACAAAGATATACATTATAGCTCTTATACTGAGATTTTGAAGGACAGGGAATTAATACAAGTAGCTTGGCCATTATTTCCGGTGACTACACAGTGGTTTCCAGATTTCACAAAAGGAAACCTTGGCATTGCTAAGCACACCCTGAAAACACATTTTATTATTTTGGCTTCAGTTTTAATTAACTGTACATATGGTTGCTCACTCATTAGGGTCACATGGCCCAGCTGGGGACGAATCTTTCTGGCATCTGGGCTGAGTTAGCCTGTGCCTTTGGGATTTGGGACTGTGACAGAGGTTGTGAAGGAGAAATTCAGAAAAGGTTACAAAACCAGGTGCCAAGAGGAACTGTACTGGCTCATCCAAAGTGGGACTGAAAGAACAAATAGCCATAGAGATATGTTGCAAGGTTAGAAGTAAAATTTGCTCTTCAGAAAAGGATGACCAAGGACCAGTCAAGCCCACACTGGAGGACTGAATAGGGGCTGAAGCATGCAAGTTTTAAGACTTAGCAGTTTTCAAAATAAGAGTTCAATGGCATGCCACTAAACACTATAGCAAAGAACACCAGTGACCCAGAAAATACCAGTCCGCGAAGATGCAAATCTCCCTGAAAACCGCTTTTGTTTGCAGTGCTAATTCTCATTTTTTTAATGTAAAATTCAAAAGACACTTAAGATCTTGTGGAAAACAGGATCACAACCCTGGTCGACCACGTGACAAGCTGCCTTCCAGAGGAACATGTAGTTTCTGCAAAGTGTAGTTTCCACATATGTATTTAAAATTGAAAACTGAAGCTATGTCTACCAATACTAAAAAAAAAAAAAAGCTGGTTTGATTACTCTCATTGGAAAAAAATTATATATCCACCACTAATATTACATAGACAG